>KV428140.1:4975-69820 GCA_001632355.1 Sistotremastrum suecicum HHB10207 ss-3
GTATACCTGCATGGGTACCTGTACCTGGCAAGTATGAGTATGGGATTTTGCCTAAAAAAAACAGGCAGGTACCTGCCCGCAGGTACCTGAGTATAGAGTTTGAAGGTCCAGTCCTAAGGACCGCCAAAGACCGAGGACTGGACCAGGACTGGACCGTTTAGGACCGGACTGTCAGTCCTGGTCCTACCTCGTGCTGAGATTTAGGACTGATCTGGGACCAGTCTTTAGGACCACTGGTGGACTGATGCCCCTAGTCTTCAGAAAAAATTAGACCTACTAATTGTACTTTTGAGCACTCAGGAGTACTCAAAAGTGCTCAAAAGTACAATTAGTAGGTCTAATTTTTTCTGAAGTACAGCCTCCCACAGGCATCTAGGCAGTGGTCTTTGATGTTATATAGGTAGAACAACTGCAACTGAGTAGATATAGATAGTTAAAACCCTGAAAATGAACAAAAATAATCAAAAAGACCGAAGGACCGGACCAGGACCAGTCTTTTTAGGACCGGTCCTGGTTGCTGGTCCCACCAAATCCCAAGGACCAGGACCGCAAATCAGTCCTGGTCCTGCCTCAAAAAACGCCAAAGACCGGACCGGACCGGACCTTCAAACCCTACCTGAGTACCACAGGTACATATTCGTTGGAGGCCTTAATCTCGATGGCCCTGGTCCGCTATTTTGATAAATCAGCATGGAAGCCCAAAGTCTCGTTTGAAGGGATGCAGGTCTTCAAAGCACGAACCGACACTCACTTAATCTACGTCGCTTCGATCATCCGCTCATGCCACATGATTCCGGTACCAGGCAAAGCCGACATGTACTTTCTCAATGATCAACTGGATGCCGACATGTTCCTTCGAGTCAGCGTCGACTGTGAATAGGATTCTGAATCATCTGAATCATCTGATGTGTCAAGTCAACTCGCCCGACCTTGTTTTTTGGCGTGTTGCACTTGTAGCGTTAAACATTTGCCTCGATGTTATTGTTGAGCTCTATTATGTTAATTTATTTTGCGGCGGTACCCTAGAGTTTACGACCGCAGTGAATATCAGTAGTAATCCGTCGACTACAAGCAATGATCTAATGCACTGGCACGACTTCACCGTCACGTCACGTCACGTCACGCGCTTCTTTTCGACGTGATCACGGCCATTTCACCATCCAGCTCTCAAACGAGGTCATCCCCCTCTCAATCCTCTCTGTCTGTCTCCTGTGGGTCATAGCAATGCTAAAAGGTCTTAACAGGGACGTTTGATTCGGCCCTGCAGCGTAGCAAATCAGCTGACGCGGCCTCGACGCACCCATGCCCTTCTGAAAAAATTAGACCTACTAATTGTACTTTTGAGCGCTCTGGAGTACTAAAAAGTACTCAAAAGTACAATTAGTAGGTCTAATTTTTTCAGAAGCCTCTGCAACTTCAGAAAAAATTAGACCTACTTATTGTACTTTTGAGTACTTTTTAGCACTCAAAAGTACTCAAAAGTACGATAAGTAGGTCTAATTTTTTCTGAAGAACTAACCTCGATGTTGGAATGCTGGGCAAAATACCAGAAACCACGGATGCTGTGAAGGAGAATGAAAGGACTGTACAGGAGATTGGTATCAGGGAACTCTGGATAAGACCAATTTCGTACGTCTCAAGTTTACTGCGTATGAGGAATGGTCTAACTTTGAACATTATTGAAAAGCCTCTTTTGTCTCATCGTGTTGGGAAAGCAAGTCGCCATGTTGTTTTCAACGTGCATTTCTCAAGGTGCGGCTGATTCATGGTCAAAATTCGAGTTTCCATGCTCAACAACTCGTCTCAAACAAGGATTCTATTCTTGCGACCTTGAAGCACGTCTTTTCCGTAAAGGTATTGGCGTACGGCAATGACTGGAACTTTTTGTCGCCACATTTCTCTCTATCCCCCGTTGCTCTCCCAATGGCCAAATCAACGTTTCGCCCAATACCCCAATGCTGCAAGAACTACCATTTTCGAATTAATCGGCGTCAGCGATGAGCTCTGGGCTGGCGAATACTCACGGAGAGGTTGAGTAAGGGGTGGGGTGTTGTGGTGCGGGTCATAGGATGCACGGAGATGAAAGTTGTGGATAATAGCGACCACCGGTGAGTTGATCACGCTTACCGTTCAGTGTCATCGTTCATAATAAAATTTTGAATCCGACAGTGCTTTTGATTTTTTCCGCTGCATACCGGCGTTGGATGCCAAAGAGGTTCCCTATCATCATCGATATATCATGTTGCTCTTCGTACATCTGTCAAATATTTGCCCTATGTTATCTCTATCCATTGTCCAAAAATCACACTAGCTTGAGTTGCAACTTCAAACTGCAGACACTACAATCAAGAATAAGCGGTCTTGCACTTTTCAGTTTCAATGCAAACTGTTGGAAATGTCATGTTCCGAAGAAATTTTGTGCTGACCTCATGCAGCCTATCAGTCGACAATAATGGTCTCAGACTACTCTGATACTGACAATCCGGCCCCATCAGCACTTCGGAAGCATCTAATCTAGCTGACATTGCGACTCGCGTACACCGATCCCCCCAGATAATTCCTGCTCCGAACACTCAAGAGTCCTCATAGGCTGTATCGAGCGGTATCCTATTCCGAATATCTGATACACCTTATCCGAGCCTTATTGGGCGCCCTCAGTTGACCGACACCGCCTTGTCGCTAAGGATAATGCCGTCAGGTCCGGCGGTGCCTGATCAGGGAATTTTGATTTTTGCGACATCGGGCCAAGGTGCCAATTTGAAGCGCGATGGAGTATTCCACATTTACAATTAATTAGGTGGTTTACCAACCAAATCTTTGACAACTGTTTTGTGCTTTATAATAGTCGAAGGTTGGTTGCAGGCTCAGTAAGTTATTAGTCGGTCGGATCGGATATAAGCAAACTTTGCTGAATATCCGACCTCGGCGATTGATCAAAACTTCTCCAACCTGCTTATCTAAGCAGCACATTCCCCGTCCCGTTCGCCATCGCTGTCCAGCTCGACCCACACGAACTGACGAACCCCTACTCAGTCTCGCAGACCATTGTGTCTTGCTCATTCTAAAATCTATCTGAAAGATGTCTCAGTCTTATTTCCATCCTCGCAATATCCTTGGGACGGCTATGACACCTGGAGCGGAGATCGTTCAAAGCCCATCAGCAGTCTCGAACGAGCCGGAGACTGCACCAGGAAGAGACGTAGAGGAGATCCAGGAATCATATGTGCAGCACAAGAATCAGTACGACATACTTTCTGTGTCTTGAAAGCATAGCTAATTGTGTGCGAAGGTTAATTGGGGCTATCGACTCCACCCAAGTTCTCTTGAAGGGTATCAGAGAATTTAACAACGACCAATGGGTTGTGCGATACCCCCAACTCGCTCAGCCTACGGAGGAAGAGTCATCGAAGTCGACTCGCCGTGGTCATCTGCGTCGTTCGCTAACGTTTGCCGATGATCCGTCTTTAACGACAGAGGTCATCATGACCTCCTCGAAGCCCGGCATGGCGAGGGCGATGACAATGGAGCCCGCGAGCAGTCTGGAGAACATCGCTGAGGTCGGAGAAACTGTCAAGGAGGAAGATGTTGAGGATTCGGGGGAAGTCGGTCTGCAGCTCCTGCGCTTGGACCTTAAACTCGGACATGCATCTACCGCCTCTTCACTCGTTGCTCAGATCGACAAATCATCTATCGCCAACCTCCTCGATGACCGCATCGACAGTGCCCTGAAGCACGTCCAAAAGCTTCGCAACCGAATCGAGGACACATCCTCCAAGGTCCTTGTCACGGGAGACCTGAATGCAGGAAAATCAACGTTCGTCAATGCTCTTCTGAGGAGAGAGGTTATGCCCGTGGATCAGCAGCCTTGCACAACTATGTTTTGCGAGGTACACGACGCAATCGACAACAACAGAGTTGAGGAGGTTCATGTCGTTAAGGAGGGCTTCACATATGCTCTCTCCGACGAATCGACCTTCACTCGCGCACCTCTTTCCGATCTCCAGACCATCGTCGATTCAGCCGACCCCTCGAAACCTCAGGGCGTCCTGAAACTCTACGTCACCGATATGCGTGCCCCCTCGGAGTCCTTGATCCACAACGGCATCGTCGACATCGCTCTCATTGATGCGCCAGGCCTCAATCGCGATTCTCTCAAGACCACAGCTCTTTTCGCTCGCCAGGAAGAAATCGACGTCGTAGTCTTCGTCGTTAGCGCCGAAAACCACTTCACCCTCTCTGCCAAAGAATTCCTCTGGAATGCGTCCAACGAGAAGGCATACCTCTTCATCGTCGTCAACCGCTTTGATCAGATCCGAGATAAGGAGAAGTGTAAGAGATTGGTGCTTGAGCAGATCAAGCAGATGAGTCCTAGGACATGGGACGACGCGAAGGATCTGGTGCATTTCGTTGATTCATCAGTCGTTCAGAATCCCGGTTCTTCCACTCCTTCGTTCGAGAACCTTGAAGCTGCCCTACGATCATTCGTTCTTGTCAAGCGCTCCAAGTCGAAATTGAACCCAGCGACAACTTACCTCAACCACCTCTTATCCGACATCGACTTCCTCGCTTCTGCCAATTCTATCGTAGCTTCGCAGGAGGCAGATCGTGCTCGCGCCGACCTGGAGCAGACGAGACCTGTGCTTGAGAAGATGCAGAGTGGGCGAGAGCAGCTCGAGGACAGTCTTGAGGTTGTTGAAGAAGAAGGAGCAACTACCTCAACCGATCGTGCGAAGGAGGTCCTCAATGTGGCATTGGAGCGAATCGCACGGGGAGAGCCGGCCGTGGACCAAGGGATCACGATGCCACCTTACCCCGGTCTGCTCAACCTTTGGGACTACGCCCAGGACGTCCGAAGAGCTTTGTTGGCAAGTCTTGACTCCGCAGTCAAGCTTGCTGAGAACGAAGCTCGTGTTGCCACTTCGTACGGGGTCAAGAAGATCTCTCACCTTGAGGAGGCACATCTCCCTATCGGCGTTGAGCGAAACAGACGTATCTTCGTTCCCGAAGCCATGTTTTCCCCTCGCTTCAAGAAAGGTCAAGATCCCAAAGCCCGACGACGCTCTTCCGCGATCGTCGCTGGTGGCACGCATGGTCTTGGATTAGGCCTCGCTCAACGATCGGAGTTGCTCGAAGTCACATTCTTTGATCTCTTCGACGCGCAACACTACTTCTCCGTTCACTTCGGCCACACAGATGGGCAATCGAAGAAAGTGGAGGAGAACAATGATGACTCTACTCCTAGCGCGCTGAGCGTCATGTCACTCGGTATGGGTGCTATCAGCGTCGTTGGTGGCAAGACCCTCGGTGCACGTGGCATCTTCTCAGGCCTCATCCGCATTTCCGACTTCTTCGGTAACGAGAGCACAAGACGATGGGCCGTTCCCGTCATTGGATTCGTCACTCTCGGAGCCGCAGTTTACTTCGTACTCGAACTCCCCAACACCATCCCCAAGAACATCGGACGAAGAATCAAAGCTTCGCTCTCTGAACAATCTCACCTTCCCTCGATGACTATTGATGGAAATGATAATGCCAATTTCGTCAGTGGGCAATCGGCACGGATATCGAGAGAGACGAGGAAGGTGTTGAGGATTGCGTCGTGGGATTTGAGGGAACGGTTCAGGAGTGCGATGGAGGATCGGGCGAAGGAAGTTAGGGAGAAGGAGGAGATCGAGAGAAGGGCAAAGAGGGCTCTTGAGTACTTTTCTGGCGTGAGGGAGAAGGCTAGTGAGGTCAGATTCGTCGTGGGAGACGTTGCGACTCAGTGATCCCTTGGCGGTTCTCTCTGTTCTCATTTCGTTTGCACCCCTATCATTTCGTCACAAAGGCTTATAGCCCTGACTTCCCTCCCCCCTTTCAGCCACATTGATATTTTTCTGTGTTGTTTATGTCCTGAAAAGTTTTCCTTTAATCACCGCTCCCCTCTTTGCATTTGTTTCCAAGAGCGCTTTAAATAGATTATATGTTCTCTCCTGTGGAGCACAAGATTTGTACTGTCAGACATTCTGTGCCTACTTCATCTGCCATAACGGGTTACGACACGAGGGTGGGTCCGTATACAAGGTAACTGGACAACCAAACCCTGGCATTGCAAATTTATCGACAATGCAATATGATAGATGGAGTTTCAAAATTGAGAGAGGCCTTGATTACACTTTATTCCTAAACTGTTCGACCAAGACGCCTCTCGAATACTGCAGACATTTTACTCGGAATCTGCTTCGAATGGCGAAGGATATCCAAAGGGCCCCACACGAGATTCAGTTTGGTAGAGATTGAAAATTTCCTCCTGAGTAAATGGTCAGGCTAATTTCTTTTTCGTAGTGATGGCATCATCACACCATAGACAAGCGGATATATTCATCCCCGAAGACTCCGAATCTCCTCCCGAGCCTCTCAAGGTTCATCTATTAACGAGAACAGACGGAATGTGCTCAGTTTATATGTCCGGAATGGACTGGGGGTCCTGGTCCTTCAAATCCGAGATTCCCAAGACTGCGCCTAGCAGCGACCCGATATTGGAAGCTCAAAGCATTCAGCAGTTCAAGATGTGGGTGTCCTTGTCATTCTCATCCATTACCCCTCCCTGACGACCCGCCAATCTTTCAGAATATCCTCAGTTCTCTTGTTGAGCTATAATGAAGGACAATGCGAGACTCTCCGTCGATTTGAGGAATTAGGTCTTCTATCGGATTGACCAAATAGGGCTGAGGGAATATTTTAACTAGTTGAGTCGCGTTGCCTCTATGTGTCTGGACTTGCTGTGTAATTTTTGCTTTGAACTTGCTTTGAACTCGCTTTGTTGGAGGCTTTGTCGGATGCTTTCTGTATTTGTCGCCTGTCGTACTGTTAGTCGAGTTAGCTATGTTGTTTTGTACCGTGTTTGATCATTCTCGTGGATGATGCGTTCGTAACATGTCAGTTTTATACCCTCGTAGTCATCGCCAACAGGATGATTATGATTAGATTCGAAGTTTTTGACCCGTGGTTCTGGTCCGAGATCAAGTTCAGAGTAACAGATGCGTAACGAGCATCAGTCCAAGAATAGCCATCACGCTCCATCTTAAACTCTCAAAACCCAGCGACCCTCTTAAACTCTCCGCACCGCTGCTTGACCCCCCTCCCGAGCTGCCCGAACCTCCTGAGCCGCTGCTTGAGTTACTCGCTGCTGTAGAGACGAGTGTAGGACATGATGGACGTGCGATTATTTGTCCGAGTTCGCCGGCGAGGAAGAGGACGACGCCGTTCGTCCATCCGAAGCCTGCTTGGACTGTGTATTCTCTGTCGTGAAGGTTAGTAAGTCGAAGTTCGACGGAGAGGGAAGACATACCCTCCACGACCGGCACTTGAGACGTCATTGATCGAGAATTTCTCGAACATCTAGAATTGCGTTCAGTCGACTATAGCGCTCTCCATGACTGATTACTCACTAAGCCAGATAATCCAGCTGCACCGGGCAAAAGTTCATCCGCCGGAAGAGGGGATAAAAGACCCGGCAAGGATCCACCAGAGACATACCAGCTACAGAACGCACTGCTCATAAATCGACTACAACCCCCATCAGCACCATCCCACCCCCTACACAGAAAAGGAAAGAAACTCACTTCGTCAACTCACGGACCATCGTATCTCTCCACCCTTCTCCACTGGTCGAATTACCGCCATTGAACACTGTCCCGTTCCCAGCGTTGATATCCACATCAGGTCCAGATGTAGCTGTAACATTTCCTCCGCCTTCGATGCTCTGGACTGGGAGCTCGGTTTCGCTGAGTGGTATTTGACCGTTGGGGACTAGAGCGAATGTGGATTGGTTGGAGGGAGGAGTGGGGAAGGCGCCGGATGTTATGTTGGATGGTAGGGATTGGAGAGCTTGGACGATTATGTATTGATGAGGAGGCCATGCGTTTGGTGCGTCCCTATGGTATTCCTCAGTGAGATAGTGTTAGCTATACGAGGAGGAAGGACTTGCCATTGTAATCCGGTAGTCAAGAAAGTTACTGGGAACGTTCCGTTGTACCGGTTAAGGACCATGTTAACGGATGAGAAGAACGCCTGTGCAGCGGTGGCATTGCTCAAAATTTCAGGAGGCGTGATACCGTTCCAGAGTGGGTAGAAAGTAGCAGCAGTGAAAGCAGTCCCACGAGCATTGGCAGTAGTATTGAAATCGTAGAACGCGACGCGTGTAGGGTCCCAGAAGAGGTCGAGAATGGCGCTTTTGATGTCAGCGGCTACTGAACGGTGGAATGCAGCTCTTGATGCGGGGGAGCCTGTTCCGGTAGGGAAGGCGACGGATGATGTTGAGGTGGGTGTTGCTAGGAGAGCAGTAGGCGACGAAGCGGACTGTTCGTAGAGGTCTGCGAGGAGGAGACGAGCACGATCTGTGATGACGTAACGTTTGGTTAGGGCGCTAAATTTTGATTAAGCGAAGGAAATGGGACGAACAGAGGATACTGTTGAGATCGACTGGGATGTTGGCGCGGATATTCAAGGTCCTCAATGCGGGGGTGTTGTTGGTGATGTTCAAGAGAGGCTGCTTGGCGAAGCGAGAGGAGTAATCCCATCCTGTCGGCAGGGGTAAGCTCGATTTTGGGCAGGCGGGAAGGAGGCTCGCCTGTCTCTGCACCGCTGGCAAGTTCCGCATAAAGATCCGCTTGCTCCTGCTCGGTGTAAGCAGTGGTAAGATCAGGTCCGTTGGTGACCAAATAGTCCGCGAGGTAACTCTGCCAGACAGTCAGCCCATGTTGCGTATCAGTCTATGGATATACATACCTCAGGTCTCGGAGCAGAGTTGTTGACGCTATAACGAGCGACAAAGTGGGTGTTGTTGGTGTAGGGACTCGTAACGTTGAGCGATCGGTTATCGGCCCACCAGGCG
The DNA here is from genome assembly GCA_001632355.1 of Sistotremastrum suecicum HHB10207 ss-3. NCBI lineage: Eukaryota > Fungi > Basidiomycota > Agaricomycetes > Sistotremastrales > Sistotremastraceae > Sistotremastrum > Sistotremastrum suecicum. Next base: position 13,851 of record KV428140.1, read on the forward strand.
AGCTCTTTCTCAGCAAGAGGGAGAGCACGGGTTAAAATGGATGTATCGTTGCTAGCCGCAACATAGTTGGAGAGCATCTACAATCAACGATGATTAAGCATATATTGGTATATAGACAGAAGCGAATACGTACGTGAATGAATAGAGGCGGCTGCGAGCGAGCGAGATAATAGATCCGGCCTCCATTAGGAATGAACCCGATAGTATCAAGCTCATCCATGAAGTTTTGCAAGGTGTCATTTGCTACGCTGAGTAGTTCCGATTTGATGAGACCTTCGATGATCCAATAACTATCCCAGTAATCTACCCAAACCAGTGATCAATTCCAATCACAAACGCCAAGCGAACTCGAATAATCATGCTCACATTGTTCTCTGAAGCGACCACCGGGAACCACAAAGGTGTGATTGAGCGGGATTAAAGTGCTCTCGCACGTGGTACTATTGCCTTCGCGACACAAAGCGGAAGCATTCGTACCGCGAATAAGGGAAGTCCAATAGCCGTGTACGGTCTGAGTCCACGCCTTCATCACGGGGTCGGTAACATTATTGAGGAATGCGGGGTTGGGATTGAAGTTTGTAAGATTTTGCGCTTCGAGCTCCAGACCCTCTCCGCGCTGTTGAATCGCCGGAGTAGTGTGAGATCTCGAGGATCGGCAATCAGAAGCGATGAGAACTCACGAAGTCTTGTCCGAGGAATGTTACGATTGAGTTTTCTGTGATGGCCGTAAGACCTGGCGCTGCGATCGCGTTGAAGTCGTTCAAGACGGCTTGAGAGGACTTGTTCGTCGGTTTATCGACGATGGTTTTGGAATCGGCGTATGGCTCGGCGATATTTAGAGTTTGGAGAAGCTGTCGTTCATGTTCATTAATCGGTGGCTCATATCGATGTATCGAGCAGAGGCACGCGACATACCTCTCCGGCACAGAAAATATCGCTGGGGCACCATGCTTGCTTTGGCGGCAATGCTGCCTGTGATGGCAAAGTGGCATTCAAAGCGAACGAAGGCTGCGGGGTCGATGTCACAACTGGGGTTGATGACGTTGTACTGGCTGGAGCTGTCGCAGTGGACGACGACGCTGAGCTAGAAGCCTGTGGAAAGGCATGAACAAGGACCGGGAGCACGAACGCTGCCTGGAGAGCTTTCATGACTGATTGGATCAGGGTGAGAGCGACGAAGGAGCGGGAAGGTCAGAGCTTCTGGTCATTTTGAATGATTCTTGAGAGCGTCTAGCCGACGAATAGGTCATCAGGGGCATTGGTGCTCATGTGGTCTTGTCTGTGTTGATTATATATTTGGCGAATGCAGCGACGGAAGCTCAATGGTGACGTCGGTGGCCATTGGTGCCAGAGTGAGCACGTCCTGTTCACCGTATCGTTCGGTTTGAACGCCGACGCCCTGTTTCATGGGTTGGGCAATAAAGTTGCTGCATTTGAGAATACGAGGGCTGGGTTCAAGAAAGCCAAAAGCAAGAGTGTTTCTGAGAAGCAGACGCAAAGAAGCAACGACGGGCGTTGATGGGAAAGTCGAAACCGCTTCGGGCTCGGGTCAGGCGGCACTCCACTTCATTTTGATGACGTCAGCAAACCTGAGCTTCCAATCACAACTCGTGAGTATGATCCCGTAATCATGTTTCGGCAATTGCCTTGCGTGCTCTTCGACATCAATGCACTTTATCGGCAAACATTCAAATGTGGCCGGATGCTTGCATTCTATGAGTAATCGATGATAACAAGGAAATTTAACAATGGAAGACAACACATGGTTTGAGCATCGACTTAGTCAATCTCGGATCGTGGGGCTTTGAGTATGGGTGCACAATATTAATGTCATTGGACACCGCCCATTCCAGTTCTTCCATTGCAATAATTTTGTGCTAAAGGATGCGTTTATACGTGGTAATTACATGGATGGATATCCAGGAAGAAGACTTCAGCTGCCTTAGTCGAGGTCCCGGGTCTCACCTCCACCTCCAATATTTCAGCGAGGGTTTAGATTGACGAAAATGTCAACTTACCATTATCTTGAGAGGCATCGAAAGTTTCTCGTTTTTCTAAATGAGGTTCTTCTGGGATGGGTTTGGTACTTGGTTCGGTAGGTAATCTCGGTAACTGTGGTCGGATAGGCCCTCGTGTCCCGTTGAGAGGCTCCGCCGATATAAGTGGTAGCCTGAGCGTACTGGTACTACCGCCCACTTCGTATTCGCATTCTCAGTTCCATAGAAGCTCGGCTGGCTGATATCGACTTACTTAGTTGAGTGATGGAAGATACTGATCCTATGACTGATCCTTTGATGTGATCCATGAATAACACTGTGTGAGGGGAAGTGGGTTCGGATTCGTCCTGATCCCTATTTGGGATCGGCCATGTAGATCCAAGGACGTCTGTCATTCTTTGTAAGCCGGAAGATCTAAGATTACTGAGGGGGAGAAGCCTACCCTTTATCTTGATAGACGTTTTATCGAGTAGAGTTATTGTGTTTTGGAGCAGAGGAGTAATAGGCTGAGGTTGGGAGCCAAGAAAGGCCAAGCAGTTGACCAGGAACTGAGCCATTTTTTCCCGAGAAGACTCGGTTCCCGACGGCAGACAACGGTCTACGTAGAAGATGAAGGTGTTGAGCGAAGGCAATGATTTCCAGTCAGACGCTTGTGCATAGATGGTCGATGTTGAGGTCGTCATGGGAAAGCGAAAGAAAGTCGTGAGGGGTTCTAAGTCAGTAAAATCACAAGGTACAAGAGTTGCCGCCGGATTTTCTTCAAATCGAGGTCTCATGTGTTCGAGAATTCCAAAGAAGGCATTGCCAGCAACGAATTTAGCAACCTTATCTTTCATTTCGACTGGATGTGGAAGAGTAGTTGCGAAGTGCTTAAACTTTGAAAGCAGGGACCGTGCAAGAGACGCCGTTTCCTTGTAACCACCAATCAAATGCTTTAGTTCAGGCCGGAGCTTATTCAATATCACACGGTAACGTGTGCGGTGGTCTCCCGGGCCTATCTCGTGATGAGACCAATAGCTCCCCAAGACGTATGCAAGAAGCAAATCGGAAAGGTTTATCTCCCTCAACAAGGATTTCCGATGATCATCATCATGAGGGAGTAGATCCCAATTCAGAAGCGCAGCGCGGAACTCCGGCGTCAAGTGGGAGTGTTTTTGGACATTACCACATTCAAGTCCTTTACGGACGTAGCCATGAAATGACATCTCGGGAATACCAGGTGGAATTTGTAGATGCATGAGGGATCGAAATGCTTCCTCTCGGAGCTTTCGTGATTCCTGTTCTGGACGTTCTGAGCTGCTCTCTTGCTCTTGGATCTGAAGAAGGACGCCTCGAAGTTTGACGAGAGTGGCGTCGGCACGCTTTTCTATACGATCTTGTTTCTGGTAATCTGCCCATGTACAAAAATGAGACTGACCTAACTTGATTCTTCGAATGCTTATCACAACTTTGAGTTTAAGGCCGGAGGACTTGCCGGCGGTCAACATCTGGACAAGGGCGCTCTCCGCCGCTTTCAAAGATGAAGCTTCTTTGAAGTCCATGACTTCGAAAGACTCAATGAATGCGGGAGCACTGGCGGTCAAAAGTTCGGAGTCATCGCAGTTTCCAAGCAGTTCACAAAAATGACGAGCTGCTGAAGGGCGGTCTACGACAGGGGCGGGCGGATGACTGCGCTTGATCACAAAGAAAAATGACCGTCGGAGCCATCGAGAGAGGGCGGTCTCGAAGGGAGATTCAGGATACACCGTGGCATGGAGTGTCACGCCAGTTACGAACAACGCCAGAATGCCTGCGAACGAGGTGTCCACCACACTGGCAATGAAAAGGCCAGATGATCTACCACCAGACTGCACGACCGATATCCATAGCTGGTAAATAAGCCCCGCACCGAAGAGAACTATGGACCCGATCAAAGTCCAATGGACGAACTTCAAAGTCGGTTTTAATAGTCGCTTCCCCAACGTAGTTCGTTCTCTGATTGTCAAGACTTTGGTCAAGAATCTTTGCCCGAATTCAGACGAGAGGTCCTCGATATCAGGCATTTGATAGCGTGCAAACGCAGCCAATGCTGCGCATACAATCTAAGTATACATAAGTCTCTTTGAAATTCGGGACAAACAACGTGCGCACGCTTGTGAAAAGAGAGGTATACCATACAGAGGCCGATATCTCATCGGACCTTGCAGCCTGGAATGATCCTGGGAAAGTGATGTCGGGCACGTTCATTCCGTTCATCGCGGCTATCGCAACTGTAGCGTTGATCAATATTGTGAGCATCTCCTGAGTGTTCTGTTGATCCGTCGAAAGACTGAGATTCTGTATTGTCTGGAGGAGAAAGGCAGTGACGATTGCGGAGAATAGTGCTACCTGTCTAGTAGATTAGAAATGATCGACATAAGCTACGCAAAAAACTGACGAAAAGAAGGGTTGTGTCTAAACCATCTTTCCATAGCCTTACTCTCTCTTGCAAGTTTTTGAGGGACTGCTTCAAAGCAACAGACCACCCTTGCTCATCGTCCCATGCGAGGGTGGATAATAGCGACGAAGCCCGCGAACTATCATGAGTAACATCTCGCGTACAGCTAGTGTTATCACGGGGACCAGTTGTCGGTGATGCTGCCACTATTGAAGGGGGGTCGATGTCTGGCTGGAAGATGGGATTTGATTGGTTTAATCTCTCTACAACAGCGAGAAGAAGTTGGCTCTGATCCTTCAAGCACTGAATAATAGTTTCTTTGAGTCATCCGAAAGCCATTCAGAGAACTTATCTCGAACGTTCGAGTTTAGGGGCGCTCACCTGTTTGATTCGGCGCTGACGGACCAATAGATCGGACAGAGTTTATACTATTCATAGTATTAGACCGGTTTTGCGACATTGTTTGTTATTTGGCCCTCAGGGAAATGGGTTGTCGACGTTTGAGCAAGATGGGAGATCCTGGAAGACAGCACCTGGCAGGAAGTGTAGCAGGCCGAGCGCACAGAACCTAAGAGGCGATGAACGCCTAATCCATCCAACAACGTGTGATGAATTCATATCAAGACCTTCTCCTTCTCTGGCAGCATGAGAATTACGGTTCAAGTCTTCCAACTCCGCAGATGTCACAAATAGTTGATCCAGGAACATAGAAACTGAGAAGCTTAGAAATCGTGCTATCGCGCAGGGCCTCGAGGCCAGTTCGAATTCGGCGCAATGAGGTATTTTGGGACCAGGGGGTGTTGAAAACGATTCGCAAAACTTCAAAATGCACCTGTAAATTATATAGGTCATCCAGACGTCCAGGTCCAAGAGAACCGTTCAGAATCTCGGACTGAGACACCTCCGAATCATGACTTCTTTATGCACTGGAAAACGGTGCCTTGGAGTTTTCTATGGCTTGCAAGATTTATCAGATCAGGAGAGAGAATGTCACGGTAAAGCGCTCCGAGTCGCGAATACAGCAGCACGGTTGTAAAGACCGTTACGTCCGTTCATGGTACCATTGCTAAATTTGGAAAGCCGCTCATCCGAATTCGGCTACCGAAATGGTTTGGCGGCTACACCTTGCGGCTCGCTCAACGAGCGCAAAGACAACCTCCAGGACATCGAAACAAAAGCCCATCATTTGAGAGGCAAGATCATGTACCCGCCGTTCAGTGAATCCGGCTTCTGTCAAATTGCTTCATATCGGCCCCTTATCATTTCCTTCTCAAACCCGTCCTCTCCCGGATAGCAAGCTGGCTCTTATCGTGCAGAGCTGCTCTGAACTCGCTCTTAACCACATCTCCACCTCTCAACTCATCATCAAAAGCAGCCGAAGCACAAGACTATGAGTACGACGACTCTCCCGCCGATCATCCAAGCTTCGAAACGATCTCACTTCGATTCGGTCCCCGTCATGTGCGTCTCTCTCCTTCCTACCTCCTTCATCCACTGATGAGTGGATCGACGGATGGGATATGTAGTGATTTCTCGAATGCGAAGAGTCAGAATATCAGGGAACGGCTTGAGTTAGCAAACGAGATTAGAGAGGCGTGTATGAATGTGGGATTCTTCTACAGTGCGTCAAAGCGGTCTACCTTTCATTGACACAGACTGACTTGGTAATGAAGTAAAGAATCATGGAGTAGACCAGAATTTGATTAATGAAGCCCGGAAGAATTTGGAAGAGTTCTTCGCTTTACCGCTAGAGGAGAAACAGAAGGTATTTCTTCCATCTTGCCCGTGTTCAAATCATCCCAATTCATACCAATGATCATGAAGATCATCGGCGAAGGAATCAAAGGATACAGTCCCCTCCAATCAGGCAAGAACGATCCCTACGCCTCCCAAGGCGACATGCACGAAGGCTTCGAATTCGGCTGGGAAGACTTGGAAGTTACAGAAGCTGGGAAGACGAGGGATGATGGTGTCATGTCAGGAGATAATTTATGGCCTGAGCAGCCGAGAGATTTCAGAAAAGCGGCTTTGGTTTATTAGTGAGTACCTTCTTGGCCTCTAGATCAGTTTGTTAAGGATGAGGGTAGTCATGCGTTGATTGAGTTCGGGCTTTCGATATTCCCGCTTTTTGCGTTGGCGCTTGGATTGCCTGAGACGTTCTTCGACGATAAGGTATGTGTGGTGGCTATCGTACTGGTTATGGGCGTGAACTGAAGAAATGGGTAGACGACGAAGCCGGCGGCGCTTATGAGGATGCTTCACTATCCTCCTCAAAAAGGCATCACGGATAATCGAGTAATGGGCATCGGTGCGCATACAGAGTACGTCCATCTCATCCCTCCCATCCACTTTTCACGCATTTCTAACTCGTCTTCAGCTGGGAGGTGATTCTATTCCATATCCATCAGTCAACAACGACTCACTGCCAAATCACCACAGTGTTTTACTCTTCTTTGGCAAGATGAAATAGGCGGTCTCCAAGTCCTCAATCAAGAAAATACATGGATAGACGCTCCCCCTATTCCTGGGACGTTCGTACTCAAGTGAGTCCTTGAGCCGATTTGATATGCAGCTGGGGGCTCACGATCTCCAGTATTGGTGATCAATTTGCTCGATGGACGAGTATGTCTTCTTCCCTTCTTTTAAGATGAGGCTGATGTGGGGTGATGGTGCGAAGATGATATTTTCAAATCGACTGTTCATCGCGCGTCGAATAAAACGGGCGCGCGTCGGTATTCTATCCCTCTCTTCTTTGGTGTGGATTACGACGTTGACATAACTGTACGTCCCCCTTCCCCCTTTCTCCAGTCCAAAACTCAAGTACTGATGAATGATGGATGATTGGTGGGACTAGCCGTTGGATATTTGCGTATCGAGTGAAAGACCGTCGAAGTATCCTTCTGTTACGGCTGCTGAGTTTGTCAAGTCGAGGTTTGAGGAGACGTATGGGAAGACGAAGGCTCATGAGGATCCGGCCGCAGGGAGAGTCGTTGCTGCTTCTGCTTGAGATTTGGAAATGATATTGGATGATGAGAATTGAGCGCGGTGTAATGTACGGCAGGCACGGAAGACGATGATAATGGAGGAAGTGAATGATACAAACAACGTGGACAAGTAAAATTGGATAGCGAGGGGATGAGTAGATTAGCAAAGACGCCTCGAGGGTCACTATTGTACGAAAGTCAGATATACGATGAGTCGAAAGCGGGAGGAAACCAAACGGCACCTTGATCACATAAAATCCTCCTCCAGCTCTTTTGCTGACTTCTTACTCGTCTCAGGATCAACCTCGAATTCATTGGCAAAGAGGGAATCATAAGATCTCGCCGCTTTCTCCGCCTCTCGAGATTTAGCGAGCTCAAGCTCCGCCTGTCTCTATCGCACCAGATCAACCTCTCATCAAGAAGAAGACGGAGAACTGATGGTACCTGTTTAGCAGCTGCAGCTCGTCGTTTCGCGCCCTCCGCTTTGAGTCGATCAGTCTTCTCTTGTTCGTGATCGACCTCTTTCTCGACTTTCGTCTTGTTGAGTCTGTTCACGATCGCATTCTCACGAGTCGCAATGTGCACTGAATGCGGAATTCCCATCAACACATCGTCATCATCACGGGCCAAGACCAAAGGTGGGAGAAACAAGGGATAAGAGAGGGGGATGGGGATGGGCTCACCTCGTTTCACCTAGCTTAGACGTGCATGGGTATCGCGTGTCGTTCGGAACGAACACGCTTTACGTTTCGGAAGACGATCATGACGCGAGTTGTATTCACCTTGTCATTCCGATGGAAAGAGACCTGGCCCACAGCCATATCCCCAGTTTTCTAAAGCGCCGAATCAGCACCCACACACACACAACCAATAAGCGCGACTCGGGGCCGGAGAAAGAAGAACCTTGAGATTGTCGGCTGGGGTGAATATAACGGTGATATTGTCCTTCTTGTTCCCTAGATTCGGTCAAGCGAAGATTGAGATTGAGAGGATCGTCAGTCCCGAGATTTTCCGATGCGATGTGTGGAGGCGAGGCTAAATAAGATGAAAGGGAAGGTAAGCACCTTCGATCGAGTTGGCTTTGACGAGCTGAGCGCAGTCTGTTACGAGAGCGTCTGGGATCTGGTCCCATGATGGAATTGAGGGTGGCATTCGGATGTAGACGTGTGCAGATGAGAGCTTGTCGACGTGAAACCAGACGTCTTCAGGCCAGGCATACTTGATCAGATCTTCATCTATACCCACAGCGATTAAAAAAATGTAGAAAAAAATGTGGGAGGTGTACACGCACTTTCGACCTTGTCCCGACCCATGTAGATTGTTGCTGGTGGATTCACGGCTGTCGAAGTGAAGAATAAGACCATGGTGGCTTATTGGAGAATGAGAAGGTGAAAGGGTGTGGCAAGGAACGATCAACGAGCGTCTATTTCCACGTTTCAGAATCTTTCACGTGTCCCTCAATATTTTGCGTCATTTACCGACCATTTCTTCGTTCACGAATATTCATCACCTTCTGAAACTTGCCGATATGATCCTGCGTGCACGGACGGCGGTCGTCGACGGCCTCCACAATATTTCAAATCAAATCAAACTATTATCGTTCAGGCGAAAAAGGTGCCGGCCGAGCGTTCGAGGCAGTCCGGATCAGCTCACCATTTAGAAATTTCGCAATTTCACGATTGGACCATCGAACAGCCACGCCTATTCTGCCTAATCGTGTACACAGATCCAGGGCTGCACCGGGCCCGGCGTAATCGCGGACGTCCTCGACGCTTTTCATGTTTCACTTTTCAGCCGCAGCCAACCGTCGACCCTATACACACTCTCTTCTTCCCAACTACATCTACATCACGAACGAGTCGACTCTTGGTTCTCACCTGCTGCCAGCGAACGGCACTTTCGAAGCGTCGGAGTGAGGTCGAGGCTCGGCTTGGTTATTAGGCACGAAAGGGAGCATACGACACGACCTTACCGTTCTAGGTCGCTATATAAAGGCACGCCTTCGACGCCCGCCCGTATTCCCCGCCCGGTGCTGTCAGCTCACGCCACACACTTTAGCTCTACACGCCGACGGTCAACAAGTCTAGCAAGTCTAGCCAGCAACTGAGCGAGCGCATCGACCGCGTCGAGCGTCGCATTTCCATATCAGGGCTCCACGGAAGCAAAAACCTCCAATATGGCGAGCGCTTATCGTTTCAGTCGAGATTTCGTTGGACAAGTCTCGAAGAGCAAGAACAAGAGACAAGCGACTGGCCCTGCATGTGTCGATCCTGACGATAGCTGGATGGTCAATAGTCTGGGAAAGAGTCCTTGCGTGGTAGCTGCTCAACTTTGGGGTGTATGCAATGCCGGCAGTGAGTACTCTTTCAAGCACAGATGTGAGCGTCTGAATGAGACGATGGTTGTGTAGATGCCAGCTTCCCTGCGCTCCCTGCTGGGAATGGGTATAGACCGGAGAGTACGGCTGGCTCTACGACGCTTTGCAGTTGGTGCGCTTCCTCCATTTCTCCTTCCAAACCGAGTTTTGATGTGTCAACATAGTTCATGGGCTTCGTATAATCTACTTCAAGGCTGTGCCATCTGTCAGACTGCAGAAGGTACCAATAATCCTGTCACGTAGGCCCATCTCCCTTGCAATGAAGATACGGCGCTCATATTTGTCCCAGTTGGGGAAATTGGCAGGATGAATGTCAAGGCGAGTTGACAGATGGAACGTATGTCACCATTTTGCCTTCCCTTTCGTCTTTATTGATTCGTCTTTATTGATTGGGACTTGGATGTAGTTGGTTTCCTAGAGGATTTGTACTTCCCTCTGGAGTAGCAGTGCCAGATTGGGCAACAACAGATCGTATGTGCGTTTCATTTGGCTTCTCGACAGGCGATTGAATGGACATATTACAGCAACTACATGGCCTGATGGAATATTCAATACTACGGCCGCTCATGCGATCGCCATAAGCAGTTCGTCCCCTTCCTTCGGTCTTATGAATCCAGCTCACCACCTTGCAACAGATACAACCGAATTGACCGCCGCACCACCCACTGCCACTGCCTCCTCCACATCCTCCTCAACCTCCACACCCAAACACTCTTCCCACCAAGGCGCGATCATCGGCGGAGCAATAGGCGGCGCTGTCCTATTCCTCTCCTTCATAGGAATCATCCTCTACCTCCGTAAAAGATCCCGAAGAGGGGAAGAAACGAGAGGTCAACTTGCTCGATTGGCTACATATCGCGAACCACCCGGATTTCACCCTTCGAATGATCCTGCTCTTACGCCGGGGAGTGTTACGAGTAAACATGCGTTTGAGATGGGAGGATATATGAATGGAGGAGATTATGTTCCTCCGGATCTTTTGGAGGTTAATCCTCCTGGTCTGAATGGGAATGGGAACGCGAATGGAAATGGAGTGGGAGGAGGACATGTCGTTGATGATCTTCCGATGGGACAACTCGAGATGCGCGTAACATCTCCCACGGGGAACAACCTCATCTCTCGCACTCGAGCTGCGATCCACGATCGTCAGCGATCCAACGAATCGAATAACACCACTTCGACTTCCCCGAATAGTGCAACACTCGCCGGAAATGGGGGACATACCCGGCAGACTTCGAACGAGACTATGAATTCTGTTCGGCAGGAAGTGACTCATCGGAGAATGAGAAGTTCGGGGAGTGGAAGAGGGTTCTTTGGGAGCTTGTCGATGAGAGGAGCTAGTCCCTCTCCTACTCCTTCGCCGGGGATGGGGAATAATCAGACTGGAGCTCCTATTCAGGAGATACTGGGTTCGGAAACGATTATTACACCTTGGACGCCTCCTTCGGGCGATTCTTCTGCTACTGCTGCTGGAGGGTTCGATCCGGATGATGAGGAAGGTGTACAGAGTCCTGGAGGGATGTCGGAGAAGAGAGCTAGTAGGATGGCAGCTGCCGCTGCTGCTGCTGCAGGCTCTTTGAACCCCATGGACGGTCCTGGTCAACGTCCCGGGTTACAAACTGTTTCGTCGTCCTCACTACCTCTCTCATCTACCATTCCACCCTCAACACCTCCCATCCCTCATCAAAATCAAAGTACACCCTCAAGTCCTCCACCGTCGAGTATGAGAAGATTTAACCCTCCGACGTATGAGACTGCTACGAATGCTTCTGTGTTGGCTTCGAGAGGGGCTATGAGTAGAGCTAGTGCGAGTGTTAGTGGCACGACCAGCTACGGAAGCGCTGCTAGCTCGATAGGGCATGCGAGGGATGGAAGTGATGGGAATGCGAGTGTGGATGGACATGGGAGTTTGAGGCCCATGTCTCCTCCTACTTTTGCGGAGGCGAGTGAAATGGGGGTTAGGAGAGATAGGAAGCGGTGAGATATAGACGGGATGCGGACTATCTGACAGACATATACGGTGACTTTATGCACTACTCGGTTTTCCTCTGGGTTTTTGGTGGATTTCGATTTTTGGGTGGATTTGTCTTGATTTTTTTGTTGTAATTTTATCTTACTTTCGATCTCTTATTCTTCACTCCAGTCACGAACAACATGGAATACATAACGACATTGTTAAGATCATGCAGAGTCTACAAATAAGTCTCATGATTATTTATCGACGTTGTTCGGGCAGCTCGGGAGCTTTTGCTGCCGACGTTCGGCGCCGTCGCTATTGCCTGTAGCAGGCAGTCGCCTGTGGCACTTCTCCAAATCGCTCATCTTCAGTCGAACAAATCATGTCTCTCCGGCTCCCACATCTCTCAGAACCACTTGCATCCATCGACTCAGAACAAGATTCCCACTCAGGCTCTTCTTCATCAGAAGACGAAGAAGACGATCAAACTTGGGACGACTGGGTTTCAGATTCCGCACCCAAATCGTGTACTTCGCTATTCGACAAGGAGAAGAGCTTTGATAGTGTTGAGAAGGCTTTGGAATATGATAAGGATGTGAAGGGGTTTGATTTGCAGGGGACTTGTCAGAGGCTTTGTACGTTCTTCTCTATTTTTTGAGGGTGGTGAGGTACTGAGACTTTTGTAGCGTTGAGTTTTCATCAGAGGATTCGATTGATCAATCATATTCGGAAGGAGGTGTGTATACTTCGTTGTCTATCACAACGAGTGACTGAACGATCTGGGCAAGTAGGCGGTCGCTCCTGCTTCGCTCGAAAAATTGTCCGGAAAAGAGCCGTTCTTTTCCGACGATCAATATTTGAAACCAGCATTGGAAGACGACCCTCTTCTTCGTATGTCTCAGCCTGATCACTCCTAAGCTATCGCTAATTCTCTTTTCGTCCACAGAATATTCATTCGACGACTGGAGTGAAGGCGAAGACGAAGAAGACGACTCACCCGAAAGAACTATATCACTCCTCAAAGCACGTCTGGCAAAAGCCAATCAAGATCTCGCCACTTTCAGACAACTCGTTACCAATCAATTGGATATCACCGCTCTGGGCGAAGCAGGGGATGCAGGGAGTTCTACAGAAGCCGTCGCACCGAGGGACGACGATTCGCATTATTTCAGATCATATGCTGACAATGGTACGTGCCGCTTCAATCAACATTCTTGATATGAATAACGATGAATGATGATGTGCATAGAGATCCATTCGGTGATGCTTCAAGATACAGTTCGAACATCCACCTACGCCTCTTTCATCCTCTCCAATCCCTCCCTCTTCGACGGTGCTACAGTCCTCGATGTAGGTTGTGGAACAGGGATTTTGTCACTCTTTGCTGCTCGTGCTGGTGCAGCTAAAGTGTACGCTGTTGATGCGAGTGATATTGCGGTGAAGGCGGAGAAGATTGTTAAGGAAAATGGATTGGAGAACGTTATCACGTATGTGTTCTTCCTGTCCTTGAAGTTGAAGAGTCGGAGCTAATATGGGTGCAGTGTTATCAGAGGAAAAGTGGAGGATATCGTGCTTCCTGTCGAGAAAGTCGATATCATCATCTCGGAATGGATGGGTGCGCCTTTTTCGTTCCCTGCGACTTTGAGCTTAATGCTCATTACCTATTCTGCGATAGGCTACGCCCTTCTATACGAATCGATGCTCGACTCTGTTCTTCACGCGCGTGATCGGTTCCTAAAGCCCGGCGGCTTGCTTGCGCCTAGTGAGTCGAGAATGATGTTCTCCCTTTGTGAGGCGAAGGAGGTCAAGAAAGAGAGGATCGGATTCTGGGACGATGTCTATGGTACGCCTCTTCGCCTTAGTCTAATCACATGATCATGCTGACAAGATATTGCAATCAGGATTCGACTTGTCGTCCATGGCGGAAGAAGTATACGATGACGCAATCATTGATGTTGTCCCCGAAGAGAGTCTAGTCAGCGATCCGACAACGATAAAGGTGTGTTCACCTTATTTCGACGAAAAGCCCTTGCTGATATGAGGTCAGACATTCGACCTCCACGTTCTCACGCCCAAGAAACTTGACTTCTCCTCCCCGTTCACCCTAACCTCAACCCGCACAAAACGAACAAAAGCATGGGCCTTCGTCCTCTACTTCGACACATTCTTCAACACCGTACCCACACTCCTTTCACCCGAAGATCCCGCATACGAAGTAACAATCGTGAAAGCTGACGAACCTAATACAGCGGAAGTATGGGCAGTTGGAAAGCCGGGGAGAGGAGAGTTGAAGAGGAGGGCGAGTAGTAAGAGTGGGGAGAAGGGGAAGAAGGCTATGGAGAGGTATGAGAAGGGATATGTCAAAAGTTTTAGTACGGGGCCGGCGAGCTTGAGGACGCATTGGCAACAGACTGTGTTCCTGCTTAGAGAGGGTATTCCGGTTGAGGAAGGTGTGTAAATGTGCTTATCTTGATCGTGATGATTGCTGACTCGCGCGGTAGGTACTGTGGTCGAAGGTACGTTTAGTTGTAGGAAGAGCGAAGATAATTCGAGGGAGTTGGATGTGGAGATACGTTATTCTGTCAAACCTCCGGGTGCGGAGAAAGCTGGCGATACGATTATTCAGATATATAAGGTCCGATAGTCTGTATCTATCCTAAGATTTTCTCTCTCGTGAAGATGTTTTCAGACGCTAACAGTTTTGAGATCTGGAAAGCTATAAGCAGGTTCACGTTCAACCTTCGGCAAATTGGATTGCTGCTATATATGCGCTACAGCCTAATACATTGTCATACGGATCATTCCAAGAAATACAAGAAATCAAGAATCCAAGAAATACAAGTAGTGACAGGGAAGTACTGTGAAACGAATCCGATTGACGCGTCAAAGCCCAAGAAAATTAATAATTTACTGAGGTCAAAGATTCAGGTAACCCTTTTTTCAGTCAGTGTGCTGACGATGACACCTGTCTTTGCATCTTCTCCCATACGTCGATCATATGCTCATATCATGTGGTTGCGTCTGATTCGGGCACCGTACGTTCTGATGCGCGAGGAATGCCTTGAAATCAAGAAAACATTAGTTGGTTGTGAATAAAATATTATAGCCATAAAATCTGACACTGACTGGTCTCGATCAATTCAGGTTCTCCAGCCACGACTTTACGTCTCCACATTTCGACGTTTAACCAGTTGGTGGTAGTTTGCATCTTTGAGTAAAATGAGAAAGATGGGCCGAACCTCATCTCACGAAAAGGAAGGATGTTGCCCTCCATTATATCACCCTGTCTCGCAGACTTTGCAATATCCACATTAATGGATTGCATGGCCTTAAGCACCTTGTCATAGAGTTCGCCTGTCACCACGAATGCCCTGTTACTAGATCCGCCTGAATGCCAGTTTAATGGCACTTTGTGGCTGCAGTGCCAAGGGTCTTCACTGTAATATACAGTGCGCGAAATGAGATGCTGGATATCAAGGGCCTTGGCGAATGGTTCATCCTCACGAACGGGGAGGATGTCGAGATGGAGGCAGAAATGAGTGGAAACGTCGATTCGAGGATCGTTTTTCAGTTGATAAGTGCTTTTGCCGTAGTTGGGACTATTGACATCAGTTTCTAGAGTAACTGAGAGGGCCATGTTCTCAGCAGATGGGATTGTCGGAGATGTATCACTGTCCGAGTTTTCGAAGACAGACGGGATAGAACCCAACACCACATGCTTGCCGCTTTGGAGAGTGGGTTCGATGCTCATCTTGGAAACGACTTCGATATCCAGCTGGGATGAACGGAATTCACCCCGTAACAGTTGCGGCAGAATAGCGTCGCACTCGATCTCGCGTTGGTCGGTACCCAATTTTCGCAAGGCAGCGAGGACCGATCGGGCAGATATGCAATTGATTGTCGAATTCCATGGTACCATGAATTCTTTGACGGGGAATTCAAATACGAGGACAGTCATCTCTAGCAAGCCGCTGCATCTGATGGTGGCGGATGGCTCTGAATCCATGATGTTGAGTAAAATCGAGAATGCGGATTCGTGTTGGAAAATGATAGCACTGACGACGATTCCACTCGATGCGGCGTGGAGACGGTGAAGCAACCTGTGCTTCAGTGGTAGTTGAGACAGGGGAAGAGGGAAGAGGGAGCGCGCTGGCACTCTGCACCGTTGACATGGCCGTATTAAAGAACAAAGAGAACGGCTCCGGTTTCCGAATCCCTCTTCAGGAACAAAAATACTACCACAAGTGATGAACTCACTAGCAAGTAGCTTCAGATCCTCCCGAGGCCTCCAAGACTCTCAGAGCATGCGCTTGGGCCAGCTTTTATTGGCCGAATGACATCCAAGATTGGTAGAAGACGAGGAACAGTACCGATGAGAAGGGCGCCGGTTTTGTTATCCATGTTGCTGTCTCTCTGTTTCATGGTGTCAGCCTTAGCTCGCAGCTCTCGAGGACGTGCGAGGTGCAGACTTTCTATTTTCTGAAGGTAAATCCAAGAGAGCCTTGCATCTCTGGACCGGCCATGGTTGAGGAACGTACGCATGTAACATGTTTACTCTGGTCACAATTGACCTCGAGCAGTAGGGAGTGTGTTCGAGGTGGTACCGTTACGTATGTAGCTTCAGGAACGGCGAAGATATCTGAGCGAGTGGACGTCCAGAGACGTTCGGTCAAACCTCGGCTGCGGGGAAGCTGAAAACTAGAAGGTGTCGACTCAATCAAACAGATATTCAAAGTTCATTTCCTAGCAACTGTGCTATCTTGATATAGTTCAACAATTTGCTGGCCTAGATAATCCTCGTACAAGTGGGCATTTTTGATTCTAGCTGACTATATTACGAGAATGTTGAGTTCACTACTAGGGGAGATGCGAGAGACGCAGGTGAACGAGAAAAGAGAGACGAGGTTCAGATAGAATCACGCGGATGACGAGTTTTTACCCTAATTTGGGTGATGCTTCATGTCCTAGTCAGACAGTACATCATAGTAGTACAGTAGTGAGGGTTTGACATTGAAAGGTCAATGAAAGGATGGAGCGGAGAAACGGGGGCACAACAGAGATGTCGCGACAGTGACGGCGATAGTTGAATTGATGTGTTGAATAATGCATAGCTTCGATTGCGTCCGAGATTCGATGACGAACCGTCAAAGTCTGCAAATATTAATGGAGGTGATTGGGGCGATAACAATGGAAGTCTGCCTAGTGTCTTGAGTCCGGAGAATGGATGTGCAAATCCTGAAGGGGCATATTGGCGTTGACTATATGATCCGACAATGATGAATGACGAAGTGCGAGCGTGTTCTCGAAAAGTGATGAAGACGAAACCAAGGTCGGAGTTTGAAACAAGTTCGCCAATAAGCGAGTTCGACATTGGCGAACTCCTGGCAGCTCTTGCGGCATCTTGCGCGAAAAGCCGACCGGAGTTTGAATCGACAACAACTTTACAGCCAAACTGAGCGAATGCACTGAATGAAGATTGGGAATATATCTCTAGAGATGCGGATCTAACCGTGAAGTTAAATAGCTCGCGAAGGGAAACTTTAAATTCACGCTTTGGCCGACGCAGTGATCCCATGAGCAGCTTCCCAGCGCGATCTAACGTATTCTGCAGCAGTAATTGACGGATATTTCGCTGGACGATCTTCAGAAACGCAAGTAGCGATTGGCTGATCCACCAAACCATCAGACAAATCAAATCATGAAGAAAGCGAGGTAAAGACTGACAGCAATATCAACGTCGTAATCGCTACCGAAAAAGATAGGTATCGAGAACCGTTCGACGTTCGTTCTATTGATCGCGCGATGGACGGTTGACTTGAAAGTATCGTCTAACTTTTCATCAGCGACCCAGTATCAAGCTTGAAGGAAACCTTACTTGTCCATCTGGATAATTGATCCCCGATGCTACAAAACTGATTAGCATAAGTCGAAGAAGATAGAAAGGGTCGGACTTCACGACGAATGTCCCTTGGATTGGAGGAGCGTCTATCCATTTATTATCTTGATTTAGCACTTGCAGTCCTCCGACGTCGTCTTGCCATAGTAATGTGAAGCACTGACGTAATCAGTTGAGAGTCAGCTATGCAGCCTTAACGAAATGGTGGTCGCGTACCTGCCAACTGAAGCCGTGATTAATGCCGGAATAGTTTTGAGAACAGAAGAATGAACCTACTCGGTGTGAGCACCGATTCCAACTGTTCGGTCATCGATTATCCCTGTTTGGGCGGGATAATGAAGAAGACGCATCGGCGCCGCTGGTTTCGTAGTCTGAAGTTTTGACTTTAGAGATAAAGCTAAGCGGAGTTGCATAGCATACCTTGTCATCGAAGAAATTCTCGGGCAGTCCCAACGCAAGCGCAAATAAAGGAAAGATCGAAAGTCCAAAATCCAGCACTGCGTGACTATCTCGATGTTAGCGTCTATCGTTCCTCATCTAACCAGACTTACTAATAAGATAAAGCTGCGAGTCTGAATTCAGGAAGTTCATCGGGCCAGACATTCGTTGCGCTCATAATCCCGTCGTCTCGAGACGAATCAGCAAGAGGATCGAGGAGTTCCCATTTGATTTCGAAGGCTTCGTGCATATCGCCTCCGTATTGATTTGGGTCATGTCGTAATTTCTGGATAGGGGTGTATCCAGCAACGCCTTCTCGGATCCACTATTGAATACGTCATTACATGAAGCAGACAGAATGTTGTGCGAAGGTGAACCTACTTTTTGCTTTTCTTCGAGAGGGTGGGCGAAGAAGGATTTCATCGCTTTTGTAACGTTTTGTAGTAAAGCAGCGTCTACGCCGTGATTCTTGGCTGATAAGAAGAGTTAGACGTTCGAAGTTGATTGCAGGGGATCAAAGCGAGTCACCATAGAAAAATCCGACGTTGGTACACGCATCTTTGATATCTTTGACGAGGGCCAATCGTTCGTCTGGGTCGGTACTGCTAGCACGCGAGAAATCACTACGATCGCCAGTGAGAAACACGGCGAAGGCGTCGAAGATGGAATTGCTTACATGACCGGGACAGCATGAAAGGACATGACTGAGTTTGAGACGGCGGATGGGATGCAAAGGGCGGTCTGCTGTAAGTTCGATGTCGCGTCCTGATCTTATAGGCTAGGAGATAAGATAAAGGTGGCAGACCCGACGGGAGATATCCGCTTCGAGCCGGTCTTCCGACCGAAGGCGGATGGGTTGCGATCTACGTCTTGTACGTGCACAATTAAAGTGACGAATATTGTGGGTTTGAGAGAGGTGGGTCTGCATTCGGTGGGGGCTTCTCACTTGGGCTGAGATCGCGATCCGATGTAGCAGCTGTTTCTAGATTATCCGAGGCGCACGCAAAAGCTCGAGCATAGCCAGACCGTGTGTGGGGGAGTGGAGAGAGACCAACGAGTCTTGGTTTAGAGGATACAAATGCCAGGCAGTTTCGTGTCGAAGGCCCTGGGGGGGTACTAAAATTTTATTTCAGGGACGGTAGCACTGGGACTCAGCCTCGTAAAAATCCATAGGCATTTCTTGATGAAGAAAGTTGACAATATAGCATTCAGTGGTCGAGAGTCCGAGTCCAAGAGCTGAGTCCACTAGGGTAGGTGATTCCTGGGCGCGGATTCTCAATAACATGCCAGTGCGGTAATATAAATACAGTCTGAGCCCGGATTGTTGAAGCCAAGCATGGAGTCTTTCTCAGGTAACGTTCCGCCACAGTTCATTGTCGACAAGGTTGCTCCAGGATAGACCGAACTTCAAAGTGCGCCGTCGACGTCGTGGTTGGTCGAAAGAAAGCTTCCGCTCTTATGTAATCTGCCGGATCACGATAACCACGACTGGGTAACCACGACGTTGTCTTTCACGTCTGCTAACAGGGTCAGCAAGACCTTTTCATCTCACCATTGATGTCGGCTCATCCTCCTCTTCCTCCTCGCAGGCAGCCACCTTCAAGGCCATCGTTGCCTTCTGGATTGAGCACGAGCTCATCCAATACTACCCCTGACGAAGATGATCAGGCGCACGACACACGACCTTTAGGTGGCATTGCTGCTCGTATCGCTGCTCTAAAGCTTGATCAAGTTGCTCGTAACCAGCTTGAGCCTTCATCTGGGCATCCTCCGAGTGGAAATGGCAGACCACCAATTCCAAGGAGTGTCTCGGCGAAGCAGCCGATGACTATAACGCCAACTATTCAAAACCAACCTGATGAACTTGAAGAAGAGGCACCAGAGCCAGTTCAACTGGAGGCATATCAGGATCCGGAGCCCATCAAGCCATCTATCCCGCGTAACATAAGACGGGCGTCCAAAATCATCGCGGATCCCGATTTATTGGCGAAAGCCCTCAAACGACCACCACCACCTGTTCCAGCCAAATCTGCGCCACCGAAACTCCCTGCTCGTCGAGCCAGCGATGCTCCTCCAAGCCCGCCACCACGACGTTTACCTCCTCCGATTGCGCGATCCCCGTCGCCTGAACCTCTTGCAGAGGAGATCCAGACGGCACCCGCGAAGCCAGCTCCTCCTCCACGACCTCCGGTACCACGAGGGTTCTCTCAGCAGGACGAACCCACACCTCCCACACCTGTCCCACCTCCCGTAAATCGTGGTTCACGTCCTCCCCCAATCAACAACTCATCGAAGCCAATAATATCATCTCAGCCGGAACCGACGCATGCGCATCAAACGCCGTCGACTTCGATAGATGACGAGATCTGTCTCAAATGTCGAGTATTCGATCACGTCGATGCTCATGCCGCCCAATTCCCCCGGGAGAACGTCGACACCCTCGAGCAACTAGCTTGGGATCTCACATCATCCTTCGAGTCAGTCACCGACAAAGCACGAGCTATCTTCACATGGCTGCATCACAACATCGAATACGACGCCTATTCATTCTTGAACAATTGCGTCCAACCCTCTACTCCGGAATCTACTCTTCGTTCCGGAATGGCGGTGTGTGAAGGGTACGGAGGGTTGTTTGCCAATCTCGGACAACATGCGGGTTTAAATGTTCTAGTCATCAATGGACATGGGAAAGGATATGGATTCGCTGCCACCCAAGGATCCGTCGTCCCGCCCTATTCCATGAATCATGCATGGAACGCCGTTGTCATGGATGACAATGAATGGCATCTCATTGACTCTTGTTGGGGAGCCGGTGCACTCGCCAATGGAGTGTTTAACAAACGCTTCGCGCCTCATCACTTCACTATGACCAATATCGAATTCGGCAAGAAACATTTCCCTACCCAAGCCGAATATCAACTCCGAGAAGACGGGAGCGTGATATCATGGGAAGAGTACATCATGGCTCCTGAAGGTCCTCCCGAGTTTGCCGACTTCATACCCAAGGGATATGCACCAGAGCTACTATTACCTCAGACGCGGCAAATAGTGGGTGGATACGAACATGTTTTCCATCTTGGAAAGATATGTCCGCATAGGGAGAGGAGAGATTGGTATGATGAATATTTGCTCATCGTCAATACTGAAGGGAAGAATCGCATCCCTATGGAGAGGGATCCTGAGGGCGGTTGGACGGCGGTGGTTTATGTTCCTCCTGGATCTGGGCAAGTGGTTATATATGATGTGGCAACTGTTGATGGGCAAGATGCGAAGGGTTTGGACGCGGACACATTTAGGAGGTTGATAGGGAAGAAAGCGATGACATTTGCGGGCATCGCACAGTTTGAAGTGGTCTAAGTGACCGTCAAGTACTACAGATAGTTGCAGCCGTGAGCATATAGCTACTTGAATCTGTATATCTTTATCCACACGCTCCGAGACGCATACTGTTGGAGTATTACAGAGTATTACTTGGATACCTATTTTGTTTGTCCTTGTTGACGCGGCTCAAATCGTGCCCGCGGCGACGTCCAAGACTGACAAAATGGTACGCCCTCATTCCCTACTCAGAATGTGCATAAAGTCATCATCGCGGGGAACAGTCTAGCTCGAAACATCGCTTCGGTCCCATAATGTACCGTTTCGAAAGGTGAGATCGTTTCTTCAGCATGACGGGTTCATCCTGAAAAGCGCGTCCCGCCCCGTTAGACGGCCCAAGGAGCCTCAAAACCCACGGGTGTCGGAGGCTGCTGAGAAAGTTTGGAGAATACCAGAGATAGTCGCGAGGATCATGGACCTGCTGTCGCATAAAGAACTCTACCATTGCTCTCGAGTTTCCAAAGCCGTATCTTCGGCTGCTTTGGATGCACTATATCGTTCGGGCGTCGGGATGTTAGACTGGTTTCGGCTTCTTGCTCCTCTCGATAAGTTAAAATGCGACTGCCATAACCGCCAGGTGTGTTAAGATCGTCTTTATCATTTCTGCGCTCCTCCTTGAACTTCTACCCAGAATTTTGTATACACCCCAGGCCCGTTGGATTGGGATCGATTCTACTCATACGCTGTGCGCGCCAGGAGTATAAACGCCGTCGAAAGCATGTTCACCGGACTGTGCCCACAAGCATGCCAAACGCTCATGCCGTCAGGACAACCAGGACACGTGCTCTTCCCATCCCTCCGCTCAGTCTTTTGGTCGGCTTGGACTCCGCAGGGCATACGCTTCATGCAGATCTTGCTCCATGAAAATCTAAACCAGCTGATCCTTCATGCTCCTCTCGACGAACTCGGCCGTTATTTCAGGACCGCTACGAACCTTTCACCTAATCTCCGACGCTTCAGACTCGTGCAGCCTGATTACGAGATCCCTCCCTCAGTCCTAGAAGAATTCGAGACGGCAATCCAGAGTTGGAATATGCTGGAACGCCTGACTGTACCCTCCACTTTTCTCTCTTCTCGAGTGATGGAATTGCTAGCGCCAAAACTCACATTGACCGACGTTTGGGCGACCCCGTTCAGGAATTGCGTCAACCTCGACGAGGCCAATGCGTCACACGATATGTACGGTCCCTCCGTGTCAGTCCGAACTGGTCCCTATCTGTCGCTCCGAAACCTCTCTTTGGACATTGATCATTTTCTTCTACCCGCTGCTCCGCAAATCCTCGCTGCGCCGTCACTTCAGCAGCTTCATATACAGATCTCAGGCACGACAGACTCGGAAGACCTCGATCACTGCATTTCATTGGTCGTCCGACATTGCCCTTCTCTGGTGGCGCTCTCAATAACATGTTCAGCACGCGGACTCGGCGGAGAAGACTCGTCAGATGCGGACTCGCCCATCACATCTCGCGCGGTAGAGAAAATCCTGCAAATACCTGCATTACAGTATCTCGAAATCGATGATTCACGTATTCCGAAACTCCACGATGACGATCTGAAGGCCCTTGCTCCTCGATGTGCAGGACTCAGAGTCCTCAGACTTTGCCCATCTTCTTTCAATCAGATCCACATGCGCGGCGATCGCTCTTTTGTACCACCACCCACGCTGAAATCACTGAGGGCATTCATCGAACACTGTCCCCGTCTCGAGACCCTCGGATATTTTATCGATGCTTCAGTCGTTCCTCCACCCTTGCCCCGCGGTCAAGACAACCTCCTTTCATGCCATTTTGGTTTAGAAGTCGGAATGAATTCGCCGATCAATAATACCGCGGCTGTTGTAGCGTTTCTAATGGAGATCATGGCACTAGATTCGACATTCTCGATCGAACCGACGCATTGCTATTCGGATGTCATTGGAGGCGGGCCTGTGCGCAAAGGCGAAGTCAATGCAAGATGGAAGGAGGTCATGAGAATGCTTTGCGAATTCCGACGCATTCGGGAGAAACTTGATTATCTGACGAAGATGAGTTGTGAGGGTCGATCGACTGCACCTCAATCTACATGAGTGAGTTGAGTGTATGCAGAGTTGTCGACCAGTATTCTCTAACAGCGCCTAGGTCAATGAATGCGATGGCTACTCAGGAGACAGTGTGCAAGCGGCTCGACCCAGATAGGTACATACCTGTATGTTTGAGGCTTCAAATTTGTGTTTTATGGGGGAGAAGGTATAATATCCGAAATGATCACGGCGCGAGAGATAATGGAGTGGACTGAATGGGCATTACATGTAAAGACGCTCCGCACATACGATGCTCACAGATGTATAGAATTTTTTTTCCGCTTTGATGGGAGCAGTGGCGATCGAATAGATGTGTCGAATCGAATCGAATCGCCGAACGTCATAAGTGAGCGGCCTGAGCGCGTCCCTGCGGACGGATTTAAATCGGCCTTTTACAATCATGAATATTTAGAAGTGTCCACGTGCGTATCAAGTAGTCACGGGTGCTAATGGACCTGAAAGAAGTGGAAGAAGACTAACTGAGAGAAGGTGCTGCTTTGTTTCAGAAGCGTATGGTCTTGGAGTCGCCGACTCATGCCTGAGTTCTCCTCTTGAAACGGGGAGAATGACCGACTGATGTACAGAGCGGATCGCATGCATGACGTATATTGTAGGCTCAGCTGACCGTCTCCGATTATGTCTCTCAACTAATGAACGTTTAGGATCACAGAGAACGCCAACAGTGACATTCGGAGAATGGACAAAGGTGTGATGATGTCAGATCTACTCGATTTTCCGTCAAAATGATTCTGAAAGAAAAAGGATCCAACGTAGGATATGCTTCAGTGTGTCTGATCAGAAGGTACGCAACTTCCGGAGATCAGAACATATCTCAGTACGCAGTTGTCCGGGGGTTACGAAGAAGTCTTCGAAGTTCCAGATCTTAGCCCATCTCGAGCTTCTATTATACCGAGTATGCACCTGAAGACCACCAACTACAGTACAGATCAATAGGTCAAGTCATGTTCAGGTGATAGAAGCAATGTTTCCAATTTATGTCAGACATGTTGTTCTGATTGGGCGCGGATCGATGACTGTCATCTGAACGGCGATTCTTGTTCTGCTGAGGAGGGATCGAAATATTCCAGACCAGCGTGTCGAGGCTCGATGGTCCCCAAATTCACATGAGAGGACCTCTCTGCATATATACTCTTCTTGGGACCAGAAAGTAGACCATCAGTCCACACAAATCGCACCCAACGATCCAGAAACAACATGCATTTCACATCCTTGATCCTCGCCGCCACAATCTTTGCGAGCTCCGTTCTCGCATACAACCCCATAGGACAAAGTTGTCCTGCTAAAGGTACGTATCCCTCACTCCTATCGTCTTTTGCTACGTATTGAGAATTGCGTAGAACAGGGAGACTACGGATGTTCCCAAGACGCAGGTGTCAATGGAGGGAACGCATTCATATATGAGTGTGGACCAGCGAACAAATTTGTTTATGTCGCTGGGTGTAGATGCCCTAGTTGTTGTTCGGCTACTACTGGAGGAGCGTTCTGTACTTGAAGTCTCGAACTCGACGATCTCCTTTGACTTGAAGTTGTTCTGTTGTTGTATGAAGTTAACCGCGTATATGTTGAATTTCTCGTTGTGGAGATGTCAACTTTGATAAACCAGAACTTTTTCATGAACTGGAATATTGAAACAGCTGAATGGACCACAAACACTTGTCTTGGAACTCGACCTCGACGATCAACAAGACTTGGAGGCGCTTCGGCCTTTGCCGACTCCGGCCGGCTATACAGTCCTGCTGACGTCAGCGGTCTGATGCGCCTATCCATGGACATACAGGCGCTTAGATGGTTCCGTCCCATTTCCCTTCATTCAGATCTCAGTGTGCAACACCACAGCTATTCGCAGCGATTTCTTGAACATAGGGAGTGATATGATCGTGTCGCACATCAAACACCATCGCCATCCTAATCAATACCAAAACCTTTTCCATCAGCTCACAACCCAACTCGACAACAAGAGATAGCATACCCAGTTCCTAGATGCACGAGCACATGACAATGAAAAAGCCACACGCCGGGTGCATCCGCTCGAAATCTAATAATCGCATATCCGCGTCTTGGGATTGTATACGTGTCCCGAAGTACCGGAGGTGAATGGGTGAGGTGGGACAGGGAGGGAGGAGAGGAGGTGTTGTAGGAGCCCCAACCCCATGTTGAGCGATGTGTGTAGAGGGGCCAGAAGTGATGGCCGTGCTAAGAGAGAGAGAGACGTGAGATTAGGTTGGGATTCGGCCTTGTCGGGTAAAGAAGACGTACCAAGTGAAAGGGATGCGGACCCTGATAGACGGATGTAAGAACGAAGTCAAGAAAGGAAGGTCGAGAAGGGGACCTACCTCGTCGATATTGTTTATAATTAATTCCACGACCTTGACATCCCTCCGATCAGTAGTAACGACTAACTGATCCTTCCTTATCTCATCTTTCGTGATATCGTCAGCGAGGATGAGCGGATTCCACGGATCCGGTTTCCAGCTCGTTTGATTGACGTATCCGTAGGGTATACCGCCTAGTCGATCTTTACGCATCGACTTGACGAAGAGAGTGTAGGTCACGTCAGGTTCCGGAACGACGACGAGTAGGAGAGGTGACAAGATTTCGGCAGAGAATGCCGGGAGTCCCGCGATGGATGCTTGATTGTGTGCTTGTGGGGATTTGAGACGCATCGGGGATGGTCCGTAGTATACGATGGCGGTTTGCTCGAGATCCAGCTCGACGTCTATGAAGACGGTCAGATGACATTCGTCGAAGAAAGTACGAGACTTGCTTGGTACTTGGAAATCTTCAGGACTCATCGCTGCTCTGAGCGTGAATGAATCTCCGGCTCTCGGACGTCGTAAAGGTTCCAGGATGACAGAATAGCGCTGGCCTGGAGATACGGTCACTGAACGAAACTTTCGAGGCTTGACCTCCGTTCCATCGGCCTCTATCACGACTAAAAGATGGTTGTCTATCGATATATCGATATCCGCCAACATTCTGTGGATATGGATACTTATCAGAAGCTATATCGGCAGTGGAGGGACGAAGGAACATACCCAGTGTTGACGACTCTCAGTCGGTTTGGCTTTTTGTCATCTAGACGGATGAAACGTCTCTCTCCGTTTTTCGAGTTGCAGATCCGCTTCTTGATCGGCCGATGGCAGTCAAAGGTGTTGACTCCGTTGAATAAAGCGATATCGGGTGTCGGTTCCTATATCACCCATGGATCAATTGCGTGTTCATCTATTCGGATAGGAGGAGCTGCGTACGTATCCGTGGCTCGTTTTGCTACGATACCATTTCATCATTGCTGTCGCCGTGTCGTGATACCAGTCTCCGACGAGCAAGATGTGCTCGGCACGATTCCCAGAAGCGTGTACTGAATCCACGCGTCGCACGATGGGGTAGCTCTTGCGTTTCAGCTCATCAGAGATATGACTGTCTATTGATGGTGGGATTGGACTTGAAGAGGGCTTGTGGATGATGAAAGCTCCGTACAAGCCGTCGGCGCGTTGGGTCGCAGAATGAGAATGCCACCTATATCCAAAAATTGAACAACGTCGAAGAGAGTCGTATGCATCGATGACGTACCAGAAAGTCCCAGACTGTTCTTCTGATATCGTGAAATTGTACCAGAAGTGAGAGCCGCGGGAAATAGGACACTTGGGGGACATCAATATTAACGGCATATCTAGGAGAGAAAACGGTGCAAACCCACCTGAGTCAACCCTGGAGTTCCATCCATCGAATTTGCGCCTACCAGACGTATACCATGGAAGTGTATGGCTGTCGTCTCCTCGGGCAGCTCATTGGTGACCCGTAGATTCAGCCTGTCACCGGAGCGTAGTTCGATGGTCGGTCCTGGAAACTGACCTATAAGCAAATCATAAGATTCAATCAGCAAATCTCTAACGCAGTGGAAAACACTGACCGTTGACCGTTAATACTGGTTTCTGGACGCCGTCTGGTGCTCTCAGTTCCTCGCGTACCACCCAGTCTTCAACAAACGTCCGAGGTTCGCGATACACATGCTCCTCTGGCTTCAATCTTGATTCAAACGAAATCTCAGGTTTCCAGGATTTGAGTACAGCCTGTTCGTGTAAAGCTGCTTCACGGATAGAGGTGAACCAGTCGGAGACGGCGTCAAATGTGATCCCACGCTGGTTGAGCCAGACCACCACGACGAAAATTGTGCAGAAAATGCTGAGGCCCGCTCTTGTGCTTGTCATGGCTGCTGGTCACCGAAAGACCTCAAGGACATCTGGTGCAATGATGCCGTAGTGCATGATTTCTGATTGGCTCTGAAAATATTGGTGTCGTCTTCCACTGAACCCTTCTGTGGATCGCTTGCATGTGCTTCGCCGTCGTGTCTTGTCTTCTATTCCAACACGGGCTCCTTCGTCCAATACACATGCGTCGCTTCATGTGTCCGTAATGAGCTCCTGATTTAGCTCGATGTCTTCCGGTCCACCCACTAGACGCACGTTCTTGAAATGTCATAATTTCTGGTTCCCACATCAAATATTTTTGAGCTTGAGTCGTATGGCGAAGCGGGATTCTTTTTATGCCTCGTGCTTTATGAGTAGTGGACATTGTCTCTGAATAATCTGGAGGACCATCTGCTCCACCACTTTCCTACTGCCATCATCATGGATCGTCGCCTCGCTGCTCTTGTAGCTGTCCTTGGGTCTTTGGTCGCGGTCTCTCATGCAGCGACGCACTCGCTCAAAGACATTGATCATGTAGTGCTGTTCATGCAAGAAAACAGAGCCTTCGATCATGTAGGCTGTTTTTGTCGTCCCCCTCCGTTATACTTCACCACTAACACGATTTGCAGTACTTCGGTACGATGGCTGGCGTTCGTGGGTTCGCAGATCCCAACGTTCACATCGCCTCCGACGGCCTCCCGGTTTGGTTTCAGTGAGCTTAATCCTTTGACTGCTACGAGAGTCCGGAGCTTATTTATTTCAGACAAGTGACGCCAGCTATATCCAATGCCACCAAGGAACTCCTGCCTTGGTACATCAATGCCGCCGGAGGCACAACTCCTGAATCGTCGCAGTGCATGACGGCCGGGTCTAACGGTAAATTACTCGGGTTTCCCTCCATTACATAATACTGAGAAGTTTGTAGGATTCCAGGCCAATCATCTTGCCTTCGCCAATGGAGAGAACAACCAATGGGCTACGCAGAACACTCCTTTCTCTTGGGGTCATTACAAGCGTGCCGACTTGCCGCAGCATTTCGGCATCGCCGAAGGCTGGACGATGGCGGACATGTATTCGCAAAGCGTGCTCGCAAGCACAGATCCAAACCGAGGTAGGCTTTTCTCTCTTATCGCTCTTCCAAGCTAGCTTAGGTGTGTTATGATCAGCATTTTGGGCAAGCGGCTCCGTCAACGTTCCTGGCGGGCCTCAGCAACTCGGGCAGGGCGGCGTGACGCTTGACAACAACGAAACACCTGGCTGCGAAGGGACCGATCTCAATTGCTTCCCGCTGGGATGGAAGACCTACGCCGAATTTCTTGAGGATGCTGGTGTTTCTTGGCAGGTGGTATGTCACGTCGCCCTCTTGTCGTTTCATAAGCAAAGCGAACTCAACCTCTTTTAGTATCAAGGTATGCAGGGGCGGCCCCGATTTTATACCGTCATGTCTCATTCTTTCAACTAGACGTCGATAACTTTGACGATAACCCGTATGTCAAGCGTCGTTGAAGGATCCGGTTGATGCTGATTTGCACTACAGGTTCGCCTGGTTCTCCCAATTCCAACAAGCCGCGAACGACTCTGCTTTGGCTCAGAAAGGCATTACCTTCACTCCTTCCTCAGGCGCATGAGCTCATCTCGTTCCAGGACTTTCGTTCATCGGCTTCGAGGCATTCTACGACGCCGCTGCCAAGGGTACCCTTCCGGCCGTCTCTTATTTAATCGGGCCTGCGGAGCTTAGTGAACGTATGCACGTCTTGATCGCAACAGTTATTAATCAAATTAATCGGAATTTAGATCCTCCTTTTTCGCCCCTTGATGGGGGCTGGCTTCAGCAGCAGGTCGTGAATGCTGTGACCAACAGTCCCAAGGTATGCTTTGGTTGTTTATATTACGTGTACCTGGATATCAAGTAACGTTCACTAGTATGCCAACACCGTTCTCATCATTTCCTACGACGAAAGCGGAGGTTGGGGTGATCAGTGAGTTGTTACAATATCGACTGTGTTTGCGTATCGCTGACCGGGCATGTAGCGTCATTCCCATCACCGCTCCACCCAATACACCGGGCGAATGGCTCACCAACCCTTTCAATACTTCGACCACGACTTTCGCCGGCCCAGGTTACCGCCTTCCGTTCTACGTCATCAGCCCTTTCACTCGCGGTGGGCATGTATTCGTGGAGCATTCTGATCATAGTTCGCAGATCATGTTTATGGTTCGTGTTTTATGTCTGCGTGTATATTCACCGCCGCTAATTGATCTCATGGCCAAAATAGGAAGAGTGGCTCGCTGCGAAAGGAATGAATGTGAAGACTGATCAATTGAACGGATGGAGAAGAGATCATATGTCGAATCTCCTGAAGATGTTCGACTTTAACCACGTGAGTTCATTATGCAGTCATCTCAAGGCATGGCCTCTCAAGCAGGACTCACAGCCGGATTTCTCCATTCCTCACATTCCGGCGGCTACCCCTCCCGCACAGAACTCTGCTGGTCAATTCACAGGTTCGTACTAGTTCATCCGTGCACCTGTAGCGCTCACCGATGAATGTCAGGTACCGCAACGTGTGTCGCAAAATTCCCCAACCCACAGCCGGCTGTACCTTTCGGCAAGCAGACCTTGGCGGATTCCTTGACGATCGAAGATGGTTTCAAGGTAGATGTCGGTCTATCAGAGTTCTATACGACATGCTAACAGCGTCCGTAGCAAATACGCGGCAGCCCCACTGAGGGCCGATTCCTCGTCTTCGAATCTTCCGGTGTCGCCCTCGCTGCCAATAAAGAGTCGCTCGCTACGACCCCCGCCCGCGCTCAACATAACGACCCCAACCAACGATTTATCATCCACGCCCTTGCGGACCCTCCGTCCAACATTTTCACTATTCAGTTCGCATCTCCGTCTTTCAAGACCGCAACTTTCCTTTCTCCTCATTTGAACACCGCCCCTGCGAGTCAAGCTGGGTTATTTGCGATTACGGATCTTGGTAATGGTGCTGGATATACTATTCAAGAGACGTCGAGCAAGGAATTCCTTAGCGTTGCGAGAGGTGGAAAAGTCACACTTAGTAAGAGCGCTTCGGCGTTCCAGGCTTTCTCTGTGACGATGGGCACGGATGTGTTCTCCAATTGAATGATTTGAAGGTCGAAGTTGCAAGGTGTACGTGGGTTGTAAACTTGAGTGTACAATTTGGCACCTTCCTACGAATACAATTTGATGATTTACTTGAGTCTTTGAATAAGTTCCCACGACTTCTGCGCTTCTTTGTTTCCGTCAGTTTTGCGCGTTTTCCGAGTTCGTGTCATTAGGCCATGAAATGGCTCACGTGTAATTTCGATGGTCAGTCATACTCAATCTCTGAAAGGCAAAATTCTTACCTTGACGAACGTCAGGGCTCACAGTCGTAGCAGCCAACAGAAAATATTCGTGGCGCCGATAGGCCAGCTCTCAAGGTGTAATGGCCAAGCAACACTATCACCATCACAATGGCGCAGTATTGGCTCACTTCTCACCTTCCAACTTTTCATTGACTTCCGACTCGCTCCTTTGACTCTCACTTCGAAATTTCTCTATCAACGGGCTCGATCACGTGAACTGGCGCAATATGGCGACAGAGCTGGCCAAGTTGACGGGCGAGGGAGAGACGCCGTGAATTGCGACAAGAAGATACACGATAACACCAGGAAGGGTACATCAATGGGGTTGCGCAACTTCATAAGACAGGCGTTCGACTTGGACGATTCACGCCACCTCCGAGAGGTCTCTGAGGCAAGCTCTGAGGTCTCTGATGTCCACCAAACTATCTCCACCTATCACGTTTGCAACGTGCCTAGCGCGTAGTCCGAAGACCTTACAGCAATGCCCTGCCGCTGCAGAAGAGGGGTCGAAGTGGTGTGCGCGTCATGAAGAGCACGAAGGGAAACAGTTGAAGATTTACAAGAAGATTTCGAGCGACTACCATGACTTCGATGACTCCGTCCTTTGCAACGATGTGAAGAGGATACTGGCGTGTACGGATATGAAGGTTTTGAAGGCGTGGCACGCTGGGGCAAAGGCGAAATGGAAACTGGGTCACAGGTGCGCATCTGTTGAATTCGTTATACCATGTCGTACCTAACACACGAGTCATTTGTAGGACTCTGAGAGCTCGCGAGCAACATCATGTGTCATTTTATGGCGGAGGCGACCAGGGACACCAACAGTACATGTCGATTCTGTACGTGATTAGATTCGCCTTACCATAATACCGGACCGGCTCATTCGCATCAAGCTCCACGGAACTGCGAACTCTTGAGATGGCAATGGAAGCTTGTGATAGGCGCTTATATACTGTAAGCTTCCGTTTCCCACTTCCCTGTCTGAGTTCTCAGCATTCGCTAGCTTCTACTCGAGTCTGAGAACCTATCTTGGATTAAGGAAGACGCAAAGAATCCCGATCTCATTTGTGACGAACCTGAAACCTCCAGCATCCTTCTTTGTCCTCCGTCACCGAGGAAATCTAAGCACAAAAGCAAACCATCAGAAGATTCCGACGAAGGCAAACCCTCTTCACCCACGTCGGAATCACTGGGCGATTTCGACCCGGAAGCTGCCAAACGTCAACATCACATCAATCAGCTCGTGTCCTACGTCACCCCATCGTCTCAAAATCCACCTTCTTTAACGCATCGTATCAACTCCAATATATTCCGCACCCTCATATCGCGGTCCCCCTCCCTCTTCGTCCGCGCCCGTTCTAAAGATTATCCTGACATCGAAACATTTCTCCAAGAGGGCGATCTCAGCCTGTCAGAGCTTAACAAGTTGTCGCGGAAGTTAATCAAAGGGACCGATCCTTCGATTGGCCCCGAAATGATACGCAACGCTATAGCGGATTGCTACCGAGATGACAAAGATGAAACTGATCGAATCAAACTTTGCGGGGATTGGTTGTGGAGTAAACCCAACCCTAACGCGATGGGTATTGAAGCCTGGAGATACTTTCATTCCCACGTGTGTTCGCTCCATCACCTTTCTTATATCGTGGTACTGACACCTAGCCTCAGAATGGATGCGCCAATTGCTGCCTTGCGGTGACACGGACTTTTGAAGAATGGATCACTTTCCGACGGTATACAGTCATCGGACCCCTCTTTCCACGATGGATTCATGCCAATGAACACATGAGCGAGAAAATATTGCGCGTCTTCGGTCTTATATGTGCCGCAAACGACGTCGGGAAGAAAAGCATCGAGCGCTTGCAGCTCAAAAACGGAGCTACGAAATCCCTTTATGTGGAGAAGCAGACTCGGAATTGGGTGTTGTTGAAATTGGTATGTTCAATATCTTTGTTGGTTGGAAGTTTCATCTAATATCGGAGCTTCTGTTCGTTCCAGTCGCTGCGGGACACCAATGCGAAGATTATTCTTGATGGGTTATCTTCAAACGAGACCTTCACTATCCTGGCTAGGAACAGATTCACCGGCGTCACCGTTCGCAAGCCATCTGAGAATGGTGCGACCTGGATATCACGCGTCCGAGCTTCAAAGACTCGCACCTGGGGGAATCAATTGATATTCCTTGAAGATAATCTCGATGCGCTGTCCTCCAGAAGTCCCGAATGCAGATTCAAGAAACAGTTCCATGATGTCTTCGAAGTAATCGTATTCGATCAAATTCATGGCCCTTTCCTTGAGTTCATGGATCGTATTGCCAAGGTTGTGTGGAGCTCTGTTGGATATCTGAGTGTTGAGGATGCGTTGGCTAAAGAGTCCGCGACATTGCACCTTCTGCACCTTATTTAATCGTTCGACACCTTAAGTACTGGTATGTTTTCCTTTTGTCGGGACACAGGATGCTGGCACTAGCTTCCGATTCGATTTAAAACTCCGCCTATGTGCCTTTCGATTTTTCGCTCTCATGAACTGTCGGTGTTGTGGCCGGTGGATCATAATCGAATGTGCTCTGTGTAGCTACGTCCACTAGTGCATTACGCTGTCTCAATCAGCCCGCAAGGGGATTGAGTGCAGCTTGCTAGCATACAGGCTGAGGCGTTTTGTGACCACTGATCACTGCAAGTGCGCATTGAGTAAAACTTTGAATTTCAACAATGCCCTCGATGATTAATATAGTGAAAACGGATAGTTCTGGAGATGATCATACATCGCTCGAGAGCACAAGGTCAGCGCGTCTCGTGATCGCAGGGAATCTCAGTCACAACTCGACTGTTTGGATACTGCCTTTCACGGAAATGCTCTCTACAAACGCCATATAACACACTCTCAGGCGGTTCCGAGCAAGGGCTGTGCACGCCCACTCCCGACTATATAGAGCTCAGGGCCCCGTTTCTCATGGACACCTTCGTTTTTGGGCATAGAAGCTGCTGACGCGGAGTATTGGTCCTACGGTTAACTCTGAACGAGAACTCGGAAGAGAGATGCGCACTTAATAAGACAAGATGGAATCTGATTCCGAGCCTCAATCTTATCATTCCAAGACCGGGATGGTCCCGACGTGTACGACAGCGGATTCAGTCCTTGAACACAACGCTCGTCTACAATCTTGAATAATGTGACTAAGGCCTCGCGATTTGGGAAAGTGGCTGAGCAAGGACCGACAATGAAGGAACTCTATTGCGAGCTGTTTGTGCTTCTTTCAATACGGAGATTGAGATTCCCGAGATAATCTCATGAAATGCCGGTGAACGGTACCATCCAGGGGTGTCAGTTGATCAACCTGGAAGCCTGGGCCAATTATATCTATTGAATGACAGGTTCCTCTTGCAATCACTGCCGGACCTGATTTATTTGACTGATAAGAGGGTGAGAACCTCATGATGTTCACGGCAGCGCGTACCCCTTAATTTTTCGTGCACTGCACTATATAAGAAGGCAACTATGGTATGTCGGGCTCGGACGAGGAAGTCTTTAGACGGAGTCAGCGAACAGACCACCAGTTACTCTGATTTTGAGAATCCCATACACAACAGCCTATACCATGGCCGAAGCTTCGCCACCAGTCGAAGTGGATCATGAAGAGGATTCAACTTCGCTCAATCACAAGCCCAAATCTCTTGTCATCTTTTGTGATGGAACAGCCCAAGATGGCCTGCTTTCGCGTCAGTCTCTATTCTTTCTTCCAGCTACACATATTGAATTTTTGCTGTACAGGGACAGACCATACAACAGGCAAAGATGCCGTTACTTCAACCAACATTCTTCGTTTATGTGTGTGTTAAGGTACTGAAACTTCACTTCCGATGTTGACTTTGACTCTGACAGCACGGGCTGTCCGACGTTCCTCTAAGCTTACGTACATTGATTGACATCTAGTTCTCAGTGGCCCCAACTGACAGAGCGTACAGCGGAAGGGAGCAGATTGTCTACTATCAGCCAGGGGTTGGCACCGACGCAGACTTCTATGGTCGACCAGGTGGATCGCGTTTGTCAGTGGTGGCATATGGCACGACTGTTGGTAAGATATGTCCTGAGCCATTTTCTCAATCTGAGTCTGATGACATACTTGACCTCCCAAATCACAGCCAGTAAAATTCGTGATGTCTATGGGTTCATCGCGGCCAACTATTGCGCCGAAGACGATATCTGTCTTTTCGGTTTCTCGCGAGGCGCATATACCGTTCGCAAAGTATCTGGTTTGATAGTAAGTACTCCCATAGTACCATCTGGTGGTTGAATTCACGCTTGTTCAGGAAACAATGGGAATATTGTCACAGCAACAGATGGGCAAGTTCTATCTATACTGGCAATATCTCATCGACAGCAGTAAAGGGGAACGTCCCCCGACACCACCGGAACCCATACCCATCAAGTAAGGCAGGTTCTCATGTCTTCTACATGACTCTGTTTTGACGCAATGGTCCAATTATTGTAGAGTGGTAGGATGCTTCGACACCGTTGGTTCGGTTTGGCACGGCCCCGGAAATCCTGTGCTCGATGCCCTCAGCATCGACGACAACAAGTAAGAGCGAACAGACACTGAACTGTTTGATATTAACACGACGTAATTATAGGCTCGTTCCCAATGTTAAAGTAGCTTTGCATGCCCTTGCTTTTCACGAGAATCGTCCCGAATTCAAGTGTACCACTTGGGATGAGTCGAATAAGTCGCCAGACCAGATCGTCAAACAGGTAAGAAAGCTAGGCTACTTCAACGGATCGGGATGTCAATTGTCCAGGTATGGTTCGGAGGTGCGCATTCAGAAGTCGGCGGGGGTTACGGCTCCCCCGAGTTGGCCGATATTTCCCTTTTCTGGATGGTGGTACGTGAAGAAAATCGTTGAAATCTCTTCTCGGCGTCACCTCAGCAAAAGGACGAATTGAGAACCGGAAAGCTCGTCGATATTGATGAGTCGATGATTGAAGGGTTCCGCTCCCCTGTGCCCGAAAACCCGGAAACACGCCTTTGGGGGGGTACAATGCCCCGGAATTCTTGGGCGGAATACGGATGGTTCAGACAGCTCATTCTGTGGTTTTTGGTCGGGTCGGCAGATCGCCTCCAAGAAAAAGAAATCACGTCCGAATCTATCTTTCATCGGAGCCTGCTCAACTCGCCCAGCAAGCTTTTGAAACCTAAGAACATGATAACACTCGACAAATTACGGGATGTGTTTAGCAAGGAGTTACCCCGATGGGGAGAATGGAATCCCAAGCTTGCAGACCTTGGTGACTTCGAGCTTAAGATGCAAAGACAATGGAATCAGAAGGTGCGGTGCCCTTTCTTTATATCAATCACTGTTCTGACTGTATTCTTGAATTTTAGCTTGACGTCAGAAGCTCCATGCCCGTTGAACATCTCTCTCAGATACGCATGCTCCTTGAGGGCGTCCCTGACGCCCCAAGGCGCCGCGGTTTCACGAGCAATGCCGCCCTCACTTTGTTGAAGTATACAGCCTGAGCCATACCACAAAAAAAAAAAAGGCGTATTATTGAGGGCACCCAATTCGCCGTCAGTTTGACTATTCTCTATTTCTTGTTACCGGGCGCATAAAACATCTTGATAATTGAAACGACAAACTGACTTCCTTCATATGACCTGTGAATGCATTCTGACGGCACTTCCACGTTTATGCAGCGAACGTCCCTTCGTCAGTTGGCAAAGTAGAAAGATGGTGTCAATTGATCTGTATTCTCTCGAAGTGCTGCACATCTCCGTATAACAGGTTTATCAGTAAGATCGTACCCTAAATGCGCGAGTTGAAGCCGTTGGAATAAGGAAATGACTCTGTTCGATTACCGTGTTTGTGGCGATTAAAACAGCAGGATTCCCTCTTTCGAACAGACCTCGAGAACAAGATGCAGTCTGTTGGGATTTGAAACCATATGATATAATACAAAATTTCAAGAAGCGGTCAGGGAATATTAAATGGGAAGTGAAAATGGCCGTGTTCAACTGATGACATACGTCATCCCTTTCTCAGTTGCATCCTCGAAGACATACCGCGCACTTTGCTCCGTTGCATATGACCGATAATCCGCATTTTTGAGATCATAAACATACTGTTCGGCAATAGCCCTGGATATAGCACCTCAGCAATCAAGGCAGAAAGAGCACGCAAAAGGTAATCAAACGCACCATTCATCAAACACTCCGATCTGTCTTCCCTTAAAGACAACATACCACCTCCCCTTAGGCCCTGTGTAGATAGAGCTCGCACGTCCATATCGTTTGGTAGCAGGAGTAGCAGGAGGCGAGGGAAGACCAGCTTGATTCGGAATCGCAGCTCGAATTTTAGCTATCATATCCGCCGTCAAGAATTCCGCAGTTTGTTTCTGCGGTACCTGCACCGGACCAGCACCACCATCAACAGGTGGGACATTCTGCGCGGCTGGTTGAAGGAACGGGTTAACGCGAATATCCGCTGTTGGACGAGGATGAGGATGAGGTGTAGGTCCTCGAGATGAGGAACCTGAGGAGTTGGAGGAGGATTCGGACTCTTGGCGTTTTCGTTTGAGACGGTTTTGGATGTGTTCTTTGCGGAGTTGGAGATTTACGAGTTGTTCGACTTTAGCTAGGATCTCTGCGTCGAGGGATGCTGCTTCTTGCTGGAGCGGGTCATCGTCGTCCGCGTTCACCTAATTCAGTACCATTTCTTAGATTGTGCGACGAGTTATAAGAATGAGAGCCACGCACAATGGGTTCGGCAGATGCTCTGCTCGCTGCAGCAAGGAAATTCGCTAGGAGACTCATCTGCTAATACCACTGTCGAACGACGAGGAGACGGTGGGGCTTGTCGTGAAGGGGGGCTTATATGTGATAATGCAAGCTAAAGGTACCGCTTTGATGAATCAATCAATAAGAAGGCCACGAGGCCGCGCTATTAACCTAATTTGGTCCCGAGCGTGGAAGAGACGAGCCGGAATGGGTAGTGTGGGCACTTGAGTTGTTATAGATGGTCGTTGTGGCGGAGTATTGGGTAGGGTTTGGTGGGTGGATGCACCGTGCAAACTGGTGCAAGCATTTCGTTATTGGGGATTGAGGGTGTTGGAGAGCATCGCCGCACTTGTCGCCGCAGTCAGAGATTCCAAGAAATTGACGATATGAACTGTCTGCACGGCAGCTGCTGAGTGCCTTAGACTTCGGAATTGCAGCAGAGCATCGCATACTCCTATCTTCTGTAATGATTTTAGGCATGGCTTCAAGATGTCGAGAAGAGAAGTTCATAGGGTGTCGAACACAACGTTCAACAAGGCTCAATAACGCGTTCGCCTAATCCGGCAAGACGATCGTCGTGCCGCGCATCCCACATTTCCAGAGGACATAGCCTTTAGATCTCTTGTGAAAATGACGGGCCACTTCTGCTAGAAGAATGGAGATGGCGACGATGGAACGCAGCATGCGGAACTTGCGATTTTCTTGCTGAGGTTATGAACGTAAAATGCCGGAAATTCAGCAACTGCACTTAGTGTAACGGGCTGTAACGGCCTTAGCCTAGGAATGCGAGGCGGTGTAAGCATCAACGGACTCCTACCCGAGTGCGCTGGTTCAAGACGCTCCCCTGCGGAAAATTTGGTATTCATTCCACTCGCAGCGTAAGCCGTGAGAAGCGATTGAAGTAATTGGCATGTGAATCGTCAGGGAAGTCATTCCGCAGCGACACTTGCTTGCCGAGTTGATCTTAGCAGATCGGGGGTGTTGTCAGACGCGCTTGGGTACCGTGCCTCTCGCAGACTTTTTGCATCTTTCTCATATTCATCATTTTATTCCGCGTCGGGTTTGATGTTACAGGAGTCAAACCGTCAGGCAGGGTATGTGAGGCTGGAATGTACATGTCTAGCATGCATAGCGTTGTTTATACTCTACAATTTTCTAACTTGATACAGAATATATCCTCGGCTCCGACTTTCACCAGTTCGTCCATCACTTGTGCGATCTTCTTCTTTTCCACCATCGCACTGACCGCGACCCATCCGTTCTCCTCGAGCTGTGTGACTGTCGGCGCCCGTCTGCCGGGTGTGATTTTCTTGCAAACAAACTTGTCAGTCCCAGTTGTTGCGAGGGTATAAAGCAAAGTGTCAAGGTCGAGGAAAGTATGGTAATACGGAGAATCAAGAATCGGGTCGACGCGAAGAAAATATTAAAACAACAACAAAAGGATCGCAAAGCTCACCTCCGCTTCCGCAAGAACCTCCCTCCGGATATTATATTCGCAAAGCACATACTGCGCCGCTGCCAGCGTCCCTTTTATCCGTCCGACGATGAGGTCTATGAGAGGGAGTAGATCGGGATGTTTAGGCGTTGAGGATTTGATGAGGACTGCTTCTGTTGTTAGGACTGTTGCTATTGCGTGCAGGCCAGCTGCGCGCATTGTGTCGCCTGATTCTACGAGATCGACTGTGGAAATGCATTCGTTAGTTGGGACATTGAGAAAGGATAGAAATAAAGTACGTACCGATTCCGTCGGCGAGACCGAGTGCACATGCAGCTTCGACACTTCCGCCTACATACTCAATCTTCGTCTCCCCTCCCTCAACCTCTCCGTTAACCTCCCCATTAACCTTCTTCGCCTCTCTAACCTTCGCATCAACCCCTCTAAAATAATCCGCGGCAAGAACTTCAAAGCTCGTAACAACCCTCTTCCCGCTCAGTCCTTCTACGTCGTTAATTCCAGAATTGACGGGTACTTGAACTTGGAGGGAACATTTTCCGAAACCGAGTTTGAGGAGTTCGGTCGTATAGGGGGACATTTGGGATTCGAGGATGACGTCGTGGCCTGTTATGCCGAGGTCTACGGAGCCTTTGCCGACGAAGGAGGGGATGTCGGAGGCGGGGAGGAAGACACTAGGGATGACGATTCCAAGGGAGAGGGAGGTGCCAAGTATTGGTATCGATGATCGAAGAATGGAATGTGAATCGTCCGTATAGCAAGTATGGTTGAGGATAAAATTGGTCGTTGGTGAATCGCATCATAAAACGGCAGATAGTTGATTAGGAAAGTTGTAGATTGAAATGCAGAGCAAATCAGGATGATTCCGGGAAGATAGTGAAACAAGAATAATCAAAACGTCAGCTAGAGGTAAGAAGAAAGCGCGTGACGTACAGCGCAATAGGTAAATTTAGACAAAGGCACACATCCAGCCTCGCCGATCTTCGAAACTGGATGTCCGCGCCTATGATACAACACAGCCACATCTCATCCATCAGGTCCTTGTTAAGTTCATGAAGCTAGAGAGACGTACCGTTCAATAATTCAACGCATTTATCGTAGAGCCTTCCTGGAACCCATCGCATCGTCAGCAGAGGACCGACCACTATTTCTAGAACTCGAGCTCGGTATCTTGGTCACCTCGACCTCATTCAGGAGCGTCCACCATGTCCGACGTTGCAAGATCCACGAGGCAGACACGAAAGATCGCCAGAGATCGAGCGCAAGAAGACGAAATAAACTCGCCTTTCTTAGGAATAGCGAATAATAACCTTCCCTCAATCGAATCGGGGAGATCTGGAGTGATGTGAGTCTGGTCTGACATTGGCGTTTAGAGGAAGGAAATGAATACCGACGCATGCTTTAGGGCCTTTAGCGTTGAGAATTTTTGCGAGCACCGAGTCACAGTCACAGAGAACGTGCGGGCCGAGGCGTTAGCGCACTTTTAGCGCTTCGGACGATCTTCCCGAAGCGTCGTGGGAACATTATTGAGCGCTGAAAACTATTCGATTTTGATATCAATTCGAAAGCAGCCTGGATCGACTGAAGATACAGACGGAGGAAGAAATAATGGGTGAAGAGGGTCGAAAAATGACATCTATGGGTGACCAGGTGAATCTCAAGATGGAACATTTGTTATAACATTTTGTATCGAGTTTGGAAAATCTCAAAGTGTACTAATTAACTAATTCAGGCTCCTATCACTGGCTGGGCTTGGACGGTCTCAGATGCACAATTTCGTAGTGGATGTAAGGTGCTTTTGTGTATAAGGCGATGACTCAACGAAACAGAATTTCTGACGAAGATTCAAAGTTAGCGCTGAGTGAGCCGAGATTGCCGAGCCGGTGTCACGCTATGTGACGCGCCCTCCGCCACGAGGGTCACGAATCGTGACGAAATTATTTCTTTTCATCTTCACCGGCAACGTGCACCGCTGTGCACTTGCTCTTGCCATCGCTACCACTGGGACTTGTGGTCATCATCAATCAACGTAAACGGAATAGACATCACGATCTGCAAGTTCTCCTGTTATAGATATCTGCCAATCTACCTCGACGCCAACGCAAGGAGCCACTAGATCCAAGACTAGATCTCACTAATACTGCCACCTGTCTACGTTCTCTGTACTTCATTCAAACTTGGAGTTGATGTCACCTGTTGCAATGGACGCTCCCACTTCTACTTTTGTTGAATTGATCGACAATCTCAAAAATGCACCTACGGCACCTGGTATGTCCCATGAAATTTTATTTTCATAAAGATGAACGACTGATCAGAGGTGATTTGACTTCAGATGCGAAAGCAGCAGCTGATAAGCTAGCACGGGAAGTCTCAAAAGCAGGTCCCAACTCCCTAACGTCTGCTCCATCTCCCGTCCATCCCAACGAGCTACTAATGACGGTTGTGCAGTGAAGGAAAAGTCCTCGAAAGCCTTCAGAAGTTCGCAACGAACAAAACCTCAGGATCAGACCGCGAATCAGGTGCACTGGCCTTCTCATCCCTCGCCACAATCTGCGGAAGTTCCTACACACCCTTCTTCCTCCCGTACCTCCCTACCCTCTTTGATCTCTACATGGATAAAGGAGATGTAGTCCGAACCGCAGCTTCGACTGCTGTGAAAGCCATCCTAAAACCCGTTCCCCCTGAATCTACGAGAGTTATCATCGGACAACTGGAAGAGATATTAGAGAGCGGGAAGTGGAGGACGAAAGTGGGAGTTTTGAACTCTATCAAAGGCTTCGTGGCGATCGCTCCTACGCAAGTGGCAGACCTACTCGGTGATCTGCTGCCGAAGGTGGAGAAAGCGATGCATGACACTAAATCTGACGTATGTCCTTCACATTCGTATGAGCTGGCTTCGGTCCTGATTGGATACAGGTGTCGAGTGCAGCGATTAAATGCGCTACATCGCTCTGTACAACGCTCGCCAACCCTGATCTCCTCCCTCACATCCCCGTGCTCGTGCAATGTATGGCCAACCCCGACTCCGTCCCCTCCTGTATCAAAGCTCTTTCTTCTACGACATTCGTAGCAGAAGTCACAGCTCCCGCTCTAGCAGTTCTCGTCCCTCTACTTATCCGAGCTTTAAACGATAGAAGTATGGAAGTCCAGAGACGCACAGTGGTGATCATCGACAATCTTGTCAAGCTGGTTCGGGATGAGAGTGTCGTGGCCATCTATTTGTCAGGACTTGTTGAGGGTGTTAGGAAGATTGCGAAAGACGCGGCGTTCCCTGAGGTACGCGCGTTCGGTCAGACTGCACTCGACACGCTCCACAAAGCAGGTGCATCATCCGACACTGTGCCCCCTCCCAGAAGAGATATCTCCTCCGAAGCCTCTGCCGCACTTACAACACTCAAATCTCTCCTCCCCTCTACCCTCCCTCAATCACCCCTCCTAGACCAAACACTCGCTTTCCAATCATCCCTCGTCGCAGACCTAATCCACACCCGCGAATTCCGCAAGAAAGAGATTTGGGAACGCTGCGTAGGCGTATACGCCTCTCCTTGGCTCGGAAGCTCAAAAGAGGGAATATCATTCGGAGAAGCCGTTCGAGAACATTATCTCGCGATCGACGAAGCTCAACATGCTCCTCCCGCTCAACTCGCAGGCGAAGGCGAACTGCTATGCAATACTCTCTTCTCACTCGCATATGGTGCCCTCCTCCTCCTTTCTCATACGCACCTTACGCTGTATCGTGGAAGGAGATATGGGATTTTGGGAACTAATGGATCGGGGAAGAGTACGTTGATGAGACAGTTGAGGGATGGGAAGGTGGAGGGATTTCCGGGGCAGGATGTGCTGAGGACTGTTATGGTTGAACATAGTTTGCAGGGAGAGGATACGGGGAAGAGTATCGTTGATTTCGTTGCTGCGGGTTCGTTATTTTTCCTCATTTCCTTCTCCCTTGTCTCCTTCCATTCTTTGATTTATCCCCCTTCTCTCCCGCTTCCACCTTGAAGAGCAAAGCTGACGTTGACTGTGACAGATCCGGCTCTTAGCGCCATCCCCAAAGACAAGATCAGGTCCCAACTCCTTGAAGTAGGCTTCGACGCTACAAGACAAGAAGAACCTGTATCCGGTCTATCGGGTGGTTGGAAGATGAAACTCGAACTCGCTCGAGCGATGCTTTACAACGCCGATCTTCTGCTTTTGGATGAAGTACGTCCTTCTTACCCTCATCTTTTATTTTCGCTCATTTCGCCATTAGCCTACGAATCATGTGAGTATTTTCGGTCTGCCGATATTAAAGGAATGCTGATGACGGTGTGTGGTACTAATAGTTGGACCGAGCAAGTGTGAAGTGGCTCGAGGAGTATCTGATTCGGCATACGAATGTAACTTGTTTGATTGTCAGTCATGATTCTGGGTATGTCCTTTGACCGCTTCGGCGATACGAACATAGTACTGATGGATCGTGTTTAGATTCCTGGACAACGTCACTACCGACATCATCCACTACGAAAGCAAAAAGGTTCGTCTTTCCTCCATTCGAATCGGCCTCACTTCAATATCCTCCCATCTTCCCATCTGCATTGTCTGTATTCGAATCATGCTCATTATCTCTCACAGCTCGTCTACTACCCCGGCAATCTCTCCGCCTTCGTCGCCATCCACCCCGACGCAAAATCATACTACACCCTGTCCTCAAGCACCATCAAATTCGCCTTCCCTCCTCCTGGCTCATTAATGGGTGTGAGAAGTAACACCAGAGCCATCCTTAAGATGGTAGGGTGTACGTTTACGTATCCCGGACGTGATAAACCGAGTTTGATCGGTGTGTCTTGCGCACTGTCGCTCTCTAGGTACGTTTTTCGACTTTGTCGAGCGGTGGGATTGAAGCTGATCGTGGGTGTAGTCGAGTGGGGATCGTAGGACCTAATGGCGCGGGTAAATCCACACTCATCAAGCTGCTCACCGTACGTACACACCTCTCTTTGACCTCCGAGAGGGTCCTGATGTGGGTTTGGCAATAGGGAGAAACGGTTCCGCAGGAAGGAACGGTGTACAAACATCCGGCATTGAGAGTTGGATATGTGTCGCAGCATGCTACGCATCATATTGGTATGTTTTTTCTTCCCTTCGATTCCCTTCTTCGTCCGTGTGTCTTTCGTGATGTCTTCTCCGCATCCCTTGCCTTCTTCGTCGGCAACCGTTCTCCCCCCTTCTCCTGCCGTCATAGATCTCTTATCCTCTTCTGCCTTTCCGTTCCTTATTCATTCCCTCCTTCGCGTCT
The DNA here is from genome assembly GCA_001632355.1 of Sistotremastrum suecicum HHB10207 ss-3. Taxonomy (NCBI): domain Eukaryota; kingdom Fungi; phylum Basidiomycota; class Agaricomycetes; order Sistotremastrales; family Sistotremastraceae; genus Sistotremastrum; species Sistotremastrum suecicum. Next base: position 58,436 of record KV428140.1, read on the forward strand.
TATCGTTGCCCGAATCCGATTCTGGAGCTGACTGAATTACAGAACGACATCTCGAAAAGACGCCGATTGGTTACATACAATGGCGGTTCCAAGACGGACATGATCGTACGTTATTCCTTGTCTCTCTTTGCTCCTGTCGATCCGAAGCTGATACGATATGATGTCATAGGCGAACTCCTGGAAAAGACAACGCGTGTGCTGAGCCCTGAAGAGCAGAAAGTTCTCGATCAGGAGTGGGTTGGAAAGGATGGGTCGAAGCGCAAGATGGAGGTATGTTTGATTCTTCCCAACTCCTTATCCCTCTCCTCTGCTCCTCCGCATCACCTTCCTTGTCCACACCACCACCTCCCTTTTCGGCGCTGGCGCCTTCCTTGTCGTACTCTTCGTCGTCGTCCCCAACCGTTACTGATAAAGCCTTTGACGCCTAGATGATAATGGGTCGCCAAAAGCTCAAGAAGTCCTTCCAATACGAAGTAAAATGGCGCGGTCTCGACCATCGATACAACACCTGGGTACCCCGCGAAGATCTCATCGCCAAAGGCTTCACAAAGCTAATCCAACAATTCGACGATCTGGAGTCCTCTAGAGAAGGTGCCGGATCGAGAGATACCGCTGCGCATTTCGTTAGGAAACATCTTGAAGATATTGGGCTGGATGGAGATATCGCGCAGTATAATGAGATTTCGGGATTGTCGGGCGGTCAGAAGATCAAGTTGGTTATTGCTGCTTGTCTTTGGAATAATCCGCAGGTGGGTCGGATCGGTTCATTGACGGAACTTACCCCTCTGATGCTGCCTCAGATCTGTGTACTCGATGAACCCAGTAATTTCTTGGATCGAGATGCGTTGGGTGGATTAGCAGTTGCTATTCGGGATTGGGCCGGCGCCGTTGTACGTTCGGTCTCCCTTTCTTCGATTTCGGCCTCTGATGTTTCCATAGGTGATCATATCGCACAATAACGAGTTCGTCTCCGCGCTCTGTAAGTCCCCTTACAAGCGCATGAAATCAGCATACTCACTGATTGAAATTAAGGTCCTGAAATCTGGAACATCGAAGCAGGCCGTATGACGCGTCAAGGGAAGACTGCCGTCGTCGAAGACGCATTCGCAGACCTCAAATCCCCTCGTGGAAGCGGAGCGAACACTCCCCGTTCACGTCTTCACACCCCCATAGCTTCCGCATCCGGAACACCCGCCGCATCAGGCGACGAAGGCCCCGGTAGCGGTGGGAGAGCAAGTCCCTTGGTTGCGGGAGGCACTGGGATTGTTAGGAAGAAGAAGAAGAAGACGAGAAATCAGATGAAGGCTCAGGAGGAGAGGAGGAGGTTGAGGCATTTGAAGTGGCTTGCGGAGGGTGGACCGAAACCTGAAGATACGGACAGTGATGTGGATCCTTCGACGCTCCCCATATGAGCCCTTCTCTCTCTTCTCCGCTCATCTTCCTGCTCTGACGCCCGTTTGATATCTCCTACTCTTCTGTCCATTTCCGCCGCTTCGCCGTCAGACTGATTTTAATCACTAGATTTAGATGCGATTATTTATTCTGTCAGTCTTGTAGCCCGATGTGTTCTGTGTTCTGTGCTTTGTCTTTCCCCCTTGTCTCATATTGTGTTGCACCAGCATTAGTGATAGACCTCATCTACATATCCAACCAATGTTTGCGAAATTTAATATACTTGATGCTCTCTTGTTCAGCCTGGGACTGATCGGGTTCGTCCGGTGCCTGTGTCCTCCCGACAACGACCGTGGCTGGGAGGCTGTGCACTCATCAACCATCTCAACTCACTTTGCACGCACTGTTGAATCTTCAGCACGGTCAAGGCGACTTATGAAGATCAATCTAGGCGTGATTATGTCCCTCTACTCAGCGGTGTCATCTGCGAACTGGCCTTGGTCTCTCCGCTGAGCTGCGTCCTCCCTGCATCTGAAAGCATTTCACTGGTCGAGGCGTTTTGATGGTTGGCCGCACACAACCTTCTTTGATGGCTCTCGCATGGTCACATATGATGCTGATGGTACTGTCCATGTCCATTGCCCTATACTCTCGCCGGAGTCCTTGACCTCCAACGGACAAATAAACCGATCTTAGTGCTGTGCTGCTCCTGGTCACAGTATCTACTCCAGCCTGGCGTCCGGGCTTCCCAGAAATAGCATTACTGCGATCGTTCTTGTTTCTGCCCATGATTGCTATCTGCATCTCTCTTCCAATCTCAAATTCTGTCTCACCTTGGGTTCGATAATCTTTGATGGTTCCCCGCTCCGTGATTGATATTGGCGACCGCATCAATAAAAAAGAGTCACATATCCAAGACTCCATCTCTTTCCCGCCCTTCATCGACTCAGGTCCAATGTCTTCGTCTACCCTGTCATTTACTACGCCTTCCCCTTCGTCGACCCTGGTCGTAGCGCCGCCTGCGCCTGCACCTACACCGTTCAGGCTCTCCGGAGGATCATTGGTTTTCGTCATAGGACTAGGTGAGTTACTATTCTTCCGATGGGTAGCATGATGCTGATACGTCTCTTATAGTCGTCTCTACTACAGTGCTGCTCATTGGTGCTGGAGTCTTAGTGATCTTCTTGAGACGGAGACCTTCCGTTCGACGCGATCCTGATAACAGGACAAGTGCCATCGAATCCCAGCTAGCGACTGTCGATCAGTCGTTCGAAGCTGGAACCAACCCGTCGAGATCGAGAAGAGGAGGAACGTGCAGCGAATATCCTACGTTGCCAACCTACGATACAGATCGGCTTCCAGACTATGTGTATGACGAAGAGGGGAAGAAAGAAGGAGGTGAAGATGATGCTACTGAGAGTGAGCATGTGAACCCAGTGGGCGCTCAGCCGACTGCGTCACCTCTCGAAGATACTTCACTCGACCATCCATTGCCTCCGCTTCCTCCGAGTCCTGCCCATCTTTCCAATGATGCGACCGCTCCTGTGCCTTTCACATCACAGCCAACTGGTGCTGTTGTCAACAGAGCGATAGGTGCTACCCTGCCCGGCTTATAACCTTGTCTTATCCCATTCCATCATTCCCACATTGCGCTCCATTCATCATATATTTTATTATCGGTATGGTTTACTTATCTTATCCTACTTCTTATTCTTATCCGGTCATCCAGGTATCCTGCCAAGCTCTTCTAGCATACAAACGAAAATAGCTGGACTACGAAAATTCGGATTTCTGTACCAACACGTCGAAATTGTGATCGATATGTATCCCTCGCATCAGGCTGGTTCACAACTTGCGATCTTGTACATCATATCCTGTAATTTCATACTCTCAATTCAAATCTTCTGTAGTTACAAATCACAAAATTCAGTTTTGTCGCCATCGGTCGAGTTCGCCGAGCGGCTATCAAAAGGTCTCCGAACGTCGCCGAATTTCAATTTTGACCTCGATGGCTATGATCTCGACACTCCTTCCGCCCCTGCCTCACAATGTGAAGCTGATTATCACTGATGTCGACGGAACATTACTCGACTCGGCTCACAAGATACATCCCAGGACAAGCAACGCACTTCGTGCTCTCCGGCAACGACACCCTGATCTCCCCATCGTCATCGCCTCAGGGAAACAATATCATAGCTGCAGACACATCCGCGATGCTCTCGACTTGCCATTACACTTCCCTGCAGCCCATTGTAATGGATGTCTAGTCTATGGAGGTCCGGAGGGCCTACTCGTTCGAGAGAACGGACTACATCCGGACGCTGTCGAATATATTGTGGAGAAAACGTCGAGATTCGGCACTTTCTTGTTCACGCACAGTAGTGCTATTCTCGTCAGTGGAGGAGAAGGAATTAACAAGAAAGATTGGTGTACAATTGCTGGCGCTTACGATGTTGGAATCGAGGACTGGACGGGAGACCAGGATAAAGTTCGAGACTTGCTAGTCAAAGTCAGAGCTGGCGAGATAACTGTTGCAAAAATCACGATGTGTGCCGACGAGGCTGATCTGCATAGTAAATCTTTTCTCTGATCTCTTATTTTTCGATGTCTAAATTGCACGACTATTCTAGGATCCGCATCAGAGATGGCAGAGATGGAAAATGCTTCATCCCACCCCTTCAAGATCACCCGGGCCATTCCCTTCATATTCGAAGCCATCCCTCCTCACATCAACAAATCCACCGCACTCCTCGAAATCTGCGATGAGCTCCGAATAGATCCATCGCATGTGCTAGCCTTCGGCGATGGACACAACGACGTAGACATGTTCCGCGTGGCGGGGCATTCTGTGGCCATGAGCAATGCGATGCCGGCAGCACGTGCAGCTGCGAAACACGTCACTGTATCTAACGATGAAGGAGGTGTGGGCGCGTTCATAGAGAAAATCTGGACCCTGACATAGCGAGCTGAGGAAACTCGCTCGGGTCCGCGGCTTGCAACGCTGTTCATCCTATAGAAGTGATCTCGTCAATGATCTTCTATAGTGTGAAATTCCTTCACAATGTTGCTCATGGGTTTTCGGTGACATGACAGGGTACAATCTATCCTTTGTTCATTCTGTGCTGTCGGTTGCCGACATATCAGTCCATTTGCTATCTGGAAGTACTGAACCATCTGCAGTACGTTCGCTACTGGAGTGGCGCTGTTCGGAGACGATAAGTGTTCGCACTACCCTGCTGTGCGGATAAACCCGCAAACAAAGTGTCCTGGGCGAGCAGATCTATCAGACGGATCGAAGGAAAGCCGCCGTTTCCTCCGCCGGCGCAAAATTGTCCGATGTGCCTCAGCACCCTGGATCTGGTGCGTGAAGACATCACCACCCACTCCGCTTCCATCACTTCCCTTCCGAGCTCTCTTATCAATGCCTCTATCACACCGGCGCACGAGATAGACGCCCCGTCTTGACTTCGTACATCGAACTCTCCCGGAAGAAGGGAGCATGCGATAATCATGCAATCTGACGGAGGTGAAGTCGCAGGATGTGAGAGGTAATGCATTGACTCTAGACTGAGAAAATCGATGTCTTGGAAAGGTTTCGAGAGATCGACTCTCAAATGGCTTAATGGTGCTTGAAGCATTGGATGGACACGCGGATCGATTTGACGGTTGTCATCGACCGAACGGTCGTGGCCTGCAGGCCTATGAGCCCGGTGAAATCAACACGAACGCCGCAACTTACTGTTCTGTCCACTCATTGACGGGTAGGAATCTGCGAGAATGATTGGCAGAGGTACTGTCGACCATCGAGGAGCCAACGGTTGAGAATGAGATGGATCAGAGGTCATCGACACCGTGTATGACGGGGGAGGCTCCTCAATCACAGAGATCGAATCGTCGCTCTCATGGATAACGTGAGAGAACGTCATTGCAGAATGATGGAAAGGAGGAGGTGCTCGATGATCGTTCTGACTCATTGGTCTGGTCGAAGTGTCTGTCTGGATAGGTCTGCGGTTGTGGAACGTACTGGTGGGGAGAAACCTATGGGGACCCATTTTGAAGCCTGTCAGCATCTTACCTTCATGGCTTTTATCCGCAAGAACAATCCAGATTCGAGAATCGAATATTCAAGTACAAAATCTTGCCCTGATTTGAACCTCGTGTAAAATCCAATCTACCGCCAGTCTGTTCCTCGAGCGCCTGATGTTGGCGCTCGATGTTGAACCCGGGAACCTGAACTCATCCCTCCTCGTTGTTCCATCGACACATAGAAAGATTAGTGAGCTCTCTAGATACGTCACGATGTTGACTTCCTCTCCTGTGTGAGTAATAGGACCCAGATAGTCAGTCCACTGTGGAGTCAACTCTGAGGTCGGCTATCTAGTAGGTCAAATTGCGGTCCTACGTGACGGCCGATCTATTGATACCGGCGTGTTGCGTTGACTCAATTCAATAAAATTGCAGCACATTCAATAGAAACGTTGGAGATGCTTTAAGACAAGATACATAATGAACAGTCAAGTAAACGTGCACGCTACGGATTCGGGAAGCCGCTTTAGGCAAGAAAAGCGGACTTCGAATCGAAGCGCCGGTTGCTCTACTGGGTGAACAGCGCTCGTTCGCCAGGCCCAATCCCACGCAATGCTCGCATCGGAAATGACAGTTGCTGGTAATTCGAGACTCTCGAAATATTCTTTGACAACTTGAACGCAATTACAACGCGCACAAAGGATGTCGATTTTCAATTCTTGGTCCTGCTGACTCCTACATGCAATTTTCGAACCCTTAGAACTGGTGAACGATCAACATGATCAGCGGAGGTTAAGTTGAACTTCTGATCACATTGTGCTCTATCGATTGACGCTAGAGGTCTAGCTTCTAAGAGCCTAGGTACTCGCAGATCCGGCGATTAATCAAGATTCGCAAAGTATCTCGCAGGATCTTCGATTCAACCTGGAAGTGAGTGAGTCCTCTCTGGCGCCCGCGAGTGCTAAGTAAGGAACCCCATTACAACTTACGTTGCAGGCGCTCTCGTTTTGAAGTTGATCCACTCAAATGCCCTGAAAAGACTTGCTGTCGACTCCGCTATTGCTGACTGCCGTTTCTAATACGGGCGCCTACTGTGATGCGGGTCCATTACGTACGCTATTGATGCCGAGATGGTGCTCGCAAGCGCTCGTCTACACATTGGTGTCCTTGCTTCGCATCTTTTTTCCAACTTTTCTGTCAACGAACGGCCTAATCGATACTTTGTCTTTGTAATACGACTTGGAATCCTTGTTGCGCGCTCCATGTGTAGCAGAATGTCTTCTGCCGATCTCCCTGTTCCTACCGTATCCTTCCTTGACAAGCGCCGACAGGCAATGGTCGAGATTGAAAAGGAAACGACATTGCGTACACACCTCGGCAGTTAAGGTCTGTGACTGAGCATGTTGCTGGTGATGGATGCACTGGAGATCATCCCACGCAAAGGAAAGGTCGCACCACTCACGATGTCGTCTTCCGCCGATCGTCATTCTGGCTGGACAATTCAGTGATGACCAAGGAAGCGGAGTCTCATGTTCTCTCGCCCTCGCATGCCTAGAATCATACGCTCCGATCAAGCGCCAACTCATTAGACGTCACTCAATTGCCGATCCAGCGAACAGCACGGCCTTCCGCTTGGTCAGTTACCTCTTCTAAAGATTTTTTGGAAGAGCACATGGTCTCGGCCCCTCTGATTTCACCCCTTGATGAGAATCCCGCATCCACAAGGAAGAATATTCATCAGGTCTTGATTTTCAATACTCGGAAGGGAAATCTCCGTCCCTGCTGTCACTGTCAGTTGTGGGCCTACGCCACGAAAACACGTGCGACTGAAGCTACATGAGCAAGCATGCCAGTACTGAATTCATGAATGTGACGTGCGAGTAGAGCTATTGCGGGACATCTAACACCCTCTCCGATTGCCCTCGAACCAAGCCTCGAACAAGACCATGTCTCTGCTTCCATGGGGAACAACAGACGGAGTCGTATTTCTTGGGTCCTGATGAAAGATTGAGACCCTTTTATACCTGCTCGGCTCTGAAAATTGTGCCTCGTATCGCACACGCCACAACTGCAATACAGTGTACATCGTTTTGATCCTTGTTGATCCGGCACCAATAGTCGGTTTTTGCCGCATCTAAACTCCGGTGTCTTCCGAGTCACGCGTGATGCTGTGCTTACCCTCATAGCGACCTGGCCTCCTCGTGCACAATCAACATCCTTATCGTAAAGCACTCCGAATACACTGAACTCGCTTCTCACCGATGCCTCCATTATTTACTGATAACCATGACAATTCAATCAGCAAAAGGCTGGCCCTTTGGGACGGGAAAGCGCGAATTCTGTCTGGCACTACTACCCGCGACGACGAAAATCTGATGCCTAACAAGTCGTTGCATCCGTCTCGTGATGCAACATGGCTATCTCGCGCGCGCTGAAGCGCATTCACTAACGCCATTGACGTCCTATCCTGATCAACATCACAGTCAAAGTTCTCTCCGCAAGGCAAAATTCTCATCATGGGGACAATCTCTTCTCCGACGTTCCCAAAATCTCACTCCCACACAAAGTTCCAAAGCAACTTCTCACTTCAACGAGCTTGAACTCTTGACCAGTGATGCTGACGACCTTAACTCGAACGAAAGCTCAAGTCCTGCGCATCTCAAGCGGGCATCAATGCCGAGTGTTCAACACTGTTCGGAACACGCTGATGCGGGCTATAATAGGCCTCTGACAAGACGAGCATCTCGATCTCAGTCCCTTCCACCATGGTATCCTTCGTTGTCCTAGTCAATCTACTGTCGTTGCTCGTCCTTCATATCCACGCTCGTTCCGCTCCAACTAAACCTTCAGTTTCGGAAATCTCGGACGGAAAGACCGTTGAATATGGCACTTCAGATCTCCCTTCTGGTATAAAAGAATGGCAATCTACTGGTGAGCTGATATGACTAGTATCTTGATCTTTCTGACTCATGTTTAGGCATCATGTATCGTGGATGCAGTAATAGCGCAATAACCATTGCCCACTGCTATAACCTGACTTTGACCTCGAATGCCCACAAACAGCTCGATCCGGGCTTCCCCAGTTCCCCACGTCAACGTATCGAATTCAGGGGCGATTCTCAAACATCGGGAACTTCAATCACCTACACATGGAAGCATTACCTGGCGCCAACAGTTGGAACTTCGACCCATTTCTTCCACCTCATGCAAATATTCGACGAATCCGGCGGAACCCCCGTGATTACCCTTGATGCACTTTCCAATAAACTCCAAATCCAGGATTACGCAAGGTCATCGTGCGGTGGGAAATGTCCATCTGTCCCCCTGAATACTTACCATGGGCGAACTACGTTACACACCATGAAGATCACTTTCGGACCTAAAGGTTCATTGTGGTATGTTGTTGCGGACGCAACGACAAAAACGGAGATCCTCACTTATGAAGCAAACGGTGCTATGGGAGGTGAATCTGCCTAGTATGTTTATTTACACAGTTTCTTGATTGTACGTCGCTGAGCCCGGCTATTTCTAGTCTCAAGTTCGGCATTTATCGTGCTGCCTTTGAAGGCATGACCTCCGTAGAGTATGTAACGACAGGTCCGCTTTCGTAGACACAAGCTGATTTAATCTCATATAGTGCCGCTGCTGGTGATTTTTCTTTCTCGCGAAACAGATCATGACCACGATCCTTCTGATACTGCACATCATGTCCTTTACTACCTTGAAATTTGATTTATTGAAGAGGCGTGGTATATAAATGTCGGTTGCTACTAGTATGAGGTGCCACAATTCAAGTTCAATCCTCAAATGAGTACTGTATAGACTCGTGATCCTGTGGTCCCTCCCCGATTTCGAGAATTCTCTGGGCAAACGTGAGAGGTGAGGCAAACCGGTTTCCGACCGGAAGCACCGCGTCCTCGAGACGGAGTTGAGCGGAGTGCGAAATCCTGACTGCGAACCACCACCATCTCCGCTCGATGTTGTGCTAAGCGGTCGACTGCCCTCACATCTTCTGCCCATTCGTCTAGTGTCTCGAACTTTTAGCTTATTATACGATGTGGTTCAGAGTGCTTAGACCCAATCTGGATGCCGACATACTATTGTTTTCTGCCGTACTCGGTGCACTTCCATTTGGTGCCTCGTCGAAGTGCTTTGCCTGACGCGAAGGTGTCATGCTATAAGGATTATTTCGGACACGAAAAAGGCTCTACCTTTATACGTCTACATCGATCGCACTCCCAAACTCGAGCGGATTTCGAAACAGGCCATTTCGTGCTCCGAGTCTACTCTATAAACTTTGGTTCTGAGATGCACTCGAGCACATCACAATGCGTTTTTTCAATTCGTCCATGGCTATTGTCAAAAACTTGTGTACAAATACAGTTCGAATTCTCTACTTTGGCTGGCAGCTATCCGCTTCAACTTCGTCCTTTCTCCGAGGTAGTCTATCCAGCGGACTGGCCTGATTTCTTCGTTCGGCTTCGTGATTCTGCTATGTCTGCGTTTCAGGTGCTGAACGACTCGTTCTCGAGCTCGTTGTGGAGAAGAAGCCCATTCCTGAGGTGTGACCTCCCTCTCCAAATTGGTGATCAAAGCATGTATTAGATCTGCGCAAGTGATCGCTCCTCCCAAAGTGTCCTCGATCTCGATGGCCCAGGGGAGGCTTAGGCATTTGACCCTCAGCGAATTACTGGCTGGAATGGTCGCTGGGTCCGCCATCCACTGGACTGCGGGAGGTGCAAAGAATTGCACCTCGCTGAATGGACGTGACAGGTCTATCGAGGCATGTAGACTGGTTTCCCAGAAGAGCTCGTGGATATGGGACATTTCAGAATATAATGAGTCTTTCTCGACGAAGCTGCCTATGTATGAGTTAGTCAATTTGGCGTCCTGTGTGATCTCGAGCGAGGTTGTTCACCTGACGCAGCGTCACAGTATCGACCGATTGATGTTGTTGGTAATGGGAGTATGTGTAGGCGCGGAGGCGGCGGCGGCGACGACGACGAGGATGGCGCGTCGGGGAATGCGGTATATGGTGGAGGGGGTCTCTGACAGTCGTACTCGAGGTCTGACTTGTCTGCACCTCGGCTGAGAGCTCTCGAGATGTCGGACATGTCGTGCGCCATGTGTCGGAATTATTTGGAGTGGATTGGATCAGGTCAGATGTTAGTGAGTGATGGTTTGGGACAAGAGGGGTGTTCCCACCGCCCATCTTTGTCTTGAATGTATACATACCAATCCCTTATTTGTTTCTGTTTCGTCCCGGCTTTTGCCCTCCAGAGGTAGCGCTCGGTCAGGGTGAACAGAACCTCTATAACACAACATGGAAGTCCTTCCCTTATATTTCTGGGAGATATCAGGAGTATATGAGTCCCTAATTGAACGCAGCGCGAAAGTCCTGTAAGTCTCCGCCCATAATCCGTCCCGATGTTGATCTTGGCGGAGTGTCCGGCAAGGTTTATAGACGAGGCATATAGCTGGAAAATGTTCCACAATTTACTGCTGTATGTCAATACATCTACAATTCTGATTTGTGTCACTGGCTCTTTCCGAATCGTTGAATACGATATTCTCTGAGAGCACGATTGAACACGACGGAAGGTTTACTACGGGGGAGGATATATCCTGTTCTATACGTGCTTCATGGGCCCAGGCATCGAAGTTATGCAATCCGGTGGTATTAAAATCACTCATGGAACCTTTGCACCTCGAGTCGAACCATGGATCCCTTCTTTTGTTTCTCGAGAAGCATAGACCAAAGTTCAGTCCATCTATCCGAACTCCGATGCCATTCCGAGTCCGTGGGAGTTATTTTGGTACAAACACGAAGGTGTCAGATGTCCTCAACATGCGTTGCTGGTAGGGTTTTAAGGTCCAGTCATGACTGGACCTTGGCCCTTTTTTCTCATAACCGGCAACTGCCGGTCCGGTTGCGGACCCTATTTTTGCATGACTGGCAGCTGCAAC
>KV428141.1:0-69804 GCA_001632355.1 Sistotremastrum suecicum HHB10207 ss-3
CTGATTCTGCTACCTATGACATTTGCAGGCTGCACGGATCACCCCGATATTTGACAGCACGGTTGCCTTGTCGGCTCTAGAGTCTGAGATGTGCCTTGAGTGAGGAAACGGTACACCGTACAGTACAATCAGCCTGAATCACGTGATCGAGTCGACGCGCGCGAGCTAGGCCAGGGCTCGGATGCATGCGATTCTAGTCAATACTGCCATGACAGCAGCTTCAATTATGCGACTACCGAATGAGCCATGTCAGCAACCTCGAGCGTCCTTGTGAGAAACAGACTACCTCCCGCAGCATGATGAGTGACTAACAGGAACCGAAGCAGCCAGCAGGCAATCCCTTCACTGGGCCTTCAGTAAACCACTTGTAGCTTGGTGGGCGTTGGACCTGGGGTACTTTAGTAACGACATTCCCGGGTACCTCCCCAACTGGAACGAAGACTTTGGAATCATAAATCAAAGCTCGTGCACCCTGGCGACCACTCTGTGATACGACTGCATCCGATCCATTTTTACCGCGACCAGAATGCTTCCCGGTGATCCCTTGGAGATAAAATGACACTCAGGTTATCTACAATCAGCTATTCACCAGCAGAATCTTCATTTCGAAATTCATTTCTGGCCAGTTTCACGATCGCCTGCACTCTGGCGTTCCAGGTGTTCTCTGGGGCTCTACTTAGCGAAATGAAGTGCTCTGGGCATGATCAAAGATAAGAATTCCGAATCGATCCTAACAACGCTCGGCTACTATCTCTATAAGATTATGGGCTGTAGTTATGGCTACTTTTGCGACTGGTGCGCCCTCTTCTACGCCCGGCTCGAAGCTCGCAGATCCTCCCAGGCGATTGCTGTGAATCTTTGTACCGTCTTGGTAGTGGTTTCGTTCTTGGGGAGCTATGTCAAAGAGTCTCGATGACTTGACATTCTCCTTGCGAATCCGGGATGGCTCCAGCAGCACTACACCGCCCATCTCCTTCTTGTTACTGTGGTTTTCCGTTCTCATTCTAGGACAAATCGGTCTTTTCGCTCTTCTTTGTACATTTGCGCTTTCAAAGTCTATCACTCCTCGCTCTCCTTTGCTCATCAACGTTATTGTTATCTGGTTCTTCGCAACCTTCGCTTACTTAATCCTGTGAGCTATACGGACACCCTTTTAATGAACATGAAACGTTGACTGCTTTTTCACAGGGCATACTCTGGCCATTATACTGATTCCAAGCCTCCTTTTGAATTCTGTCTTGCTCAGGCGGTTCTGAAACACGGCTTTGATTCCGGGTGTGCTCCGTGTTCAATCCCACAGCACCTACGTATCCTAACAGTCGTCAATAAGTTCTGTGTTTGCGGTCTTCTTACTCGTGTTCGATGTCAGTCCGGCGAGGATCATATAGCATTCTGTCATCTTTGACATCCTGCGAGTAGACTTGGTTAACAGTAAGGCGAGGTAATGAAGCGCCTACATTTCCTCGTTTGCGTCTTGTACTTGTGAGTCACGAGTATCCTGTCTGCTTTGATCCTGATAATTTCACAGGGAATCTCTGCCCCTTATGTCACCTTCCTGGTGGCTTCGCTGCTGGTCTTAATTGTGAAAGATTTACTATCCTTCATCTGGAATCTTGTTCATAATCTAAACTAGAGCGGCATAAAACATCCGCAGCACGTGGAACGCATTCAAGGGACATTCTATTGCACGCTGGGCGGCGATATTGGGTGAGAACCATCTTGTTTTCGAATATCGTAATCCTAAGTAGCACGCAGTGGACGATTCTTGAAAGCTGCGTGGGAGATTGTCATGACCGCACAGATCGTATTCCACGGTCTGTGTTCGTCCTCTCTCGCAAAACACCTCGTCTGATTTCCCAATCAGTCATGCTTGGCGTAGCTGCATGGAAATATCAAAAGGACGCCAACAGAGTGGGAACCGACGTCCTAAGCATCTCTGTTCTGATAAGGGTGCTCCTCTTCTCGATATGGGGTCTCGTGGGGTGAGTCCATTCAAAACCAGGGTTAGAGGCATATTCTACAATAATACCATACAGGCTTGTCCTGAGTGTCGGTTTCACTATAGGCACGGTGACCAGTGGGATCGCAGTGTCCACCATCTCGTCAAGCTGTGAGTTTGGGGCGCAATCGATCCTGATTTGTCTTGACCTTCCTATAGTTCCGCTCGTTATCTTCTTGATATTCTCCACGTCTAAAGTGAGTGCAAAGGCCAATTTCGCTACCAGACTGACGTGAATTGGCAGGATATACTACGTGTCTGGTGCTTCTGGAAAAGGCCTCCGGTTCCCCAACAACCTGTGTCAACGGTAATGAAGTCGGCCGAATTTGACAGCGTTCCGCCAAAGCAACCTCGGAAAAGCTCCACCGCTTCGTCAATGACAGCTGTTGGATCGGAAAGCTACAAGTACAGCCCCCAAATTCTCAACATATGCCATGATGAAGTTTGGGCCGCCCGTCAACCTGTATGACTGGCTTCGACCACCGGGAATGTTTATCTTTCTTGATATCTTGGAAAACTAAATTAACTAGGACTGAACGATCTTGGACACCATCGACGAATTTACTTTAGGATGCTCTCTTCTTTTGTTTTTGTATAGTATGGCCGCTGAAAGTAGAATAGAGCATCACTAAGTTCTAGCATATATAACATAAGACTGAGAAGGATAATCATTTCTAAAGTTTGATCCCGGTTTGGAAAGGTCCTCGGAAATACCGCTCTTGGTGTCCGGATTAGCGCATCATCGTTTTGACATTGCATTCGTCTCCCGGTCATCCCACTTCAGAGTCTTCATGCTCTCCAAACAAGTTCTTTCCGTCGCGAGGACGCGTTCTGCTAGCAGATATGCTCTATCCATCTCGTCCGTGCTATTTCCTGCGCAAATTTTGGATGACTCGCTAAAACTTTTGGTTATAGTGCGTCACGGCTCAGGAAGGCTCAATTTCATGCATCTCGTCTCCTACAAGGTCGGCTATTTTAGAATATCATTGAACTCGAGATCTGGTTACATCTGTCCTCAGGAGAGACCATAAAAGTCCCCCAGATGGCCGAGTCCATCTCGGAAGGTACTCTGAGGTCCTGGTCAAAACAAGTCGGAGACTCCGTGGCAGCAGATGAAGAGGTCGCAACTATCGAGACTGATAAGGTTGGCCGTCTTGTCTTTCATTCTTTTCTTTCGGAGGCCGAAGACGCCTAGATCGATGTATCCGTAAATGCGCCCAAGGCCGGAAAGATAGTAGAGCTTCTTGCGAAGGAGGACGATACTGTCACTGTCGGTCAAGACCTCTTCGTGATTGAATTCGGCGAAGGCGGGGAATCGTCGAGCTCTGGTACGGCCATCGAAAGCTCATGTCTGACAGCGAAACTGACCGGCCATTTCTAGGTGGTGAGGAGAAGAAAGAGGAATCCAAGGAAGAGCCGAAGGAACAAAAGTTGGAGAAAGATACCAGTGACAAGTCGGAGCCAAGCGGACAGCAGGTCGACAAGAAATTGCCCGACGCTCCCAAACCCGAGTCAAAAGACGGAGTTGAGAAGCAAGATACAAGCCCACCCTCGTCCAAGCCTTCCTCCGGCGAAAGTAAGGGAAAGAAAGAGGCAGCTCCGCCTAAGAAGGAGGAGAAGAAAGACGATGCTCCTCCCCCACCTGCATCTGCTCCTGGAAGCCGAAACGAGACCAGAGTTAGTCGTATTGACACTGTGGCTGATCGAGAAGCTGACCGATTTCTAGGTCAAGATGAACCGAATGCGTCTCAGGATTTCGGAACGATTGAAGCAGTCCCAGAACACTGCTGCCTCCCTCACCACATTCAACGAGATCGACATGTCCTCTTTGATGTCTCTCCGATCGCAGTACAAGGAGTCCATCCTCAAGCAGCACGACGTCAAACTGGGATTCATGGGCCTCTTTGCGAAAGCTTGTACCCAAGCCCTGAAGGAGATCCCTGTGGCCAATGCCAGTATCGAAGGGGACGAGATCGTTTACCGCGACTATGTCGATCTGAGCGTCGCTGTCGCCACGCCAAAGGGCCTCGTGACGCCCGTGGTCAGAAACGCGGAATCCATGACTGTTCTCGACGTGGAGAAAGAAATCACCAGGCTGGGTAAGAAAGCTCGGGACGGCAAGCTGACTCTGGAAGATATGGCGGGCGGAACATTCACTATGTAAGCACCATTTTCTTTCAACACCAATCCCATTTTCTAGATACTCAATCGTGTCATTTAAGTTCCAACGGAGGGGTCTTCGGCAGTCTTTACGGAACACCCATTATTAATCTCCCTCAAGCTGCAGTCCTCGGTGCGTCTCGAATCACTCCCGAGTCTCATCAACCCCTTTTCTGACTGTGTCCTCATGGTACCAGGCATGCACAGTATCAAAGAAAGACCCGTCGTGGTGAATGGGCAGATCGTCATTAGACCGATCATGGTCGTGGCACTCACTTATGATCATCGCTTACTCGATGGTCGGGAAGCGGTCCAATTCCTCGGTCAGTCAGATGTCGATGATGCATCTTTCCTGTTTTACTTCCGTCGAGCTCCGGCGGCTGATTCATGGATTCTGCCTATTTTCTTACAGTGAAAGTCAAGGAATACATCGAAGACCCGCGCAAGATGCTGTTGATCTGAAAGTACATTCTAATTTAATCCTGCAACTTCTGCTACACTCTCTGGAATACACTTTCTGTAAATCTCCAACAATAATTTCAAATATTCTACTTCTCTCCTCTCCGATTTCTCGGTGTGACATCAGCCTATCCCCGGCAGGTAAAGTGCACCCACACAGCAGGCAACAAGCGCCTCATGACGACACGATCAGACGCTCAAGCTCGTTAATTCTGGGTTTAGCCTCATGAAAGGCACAAGCACACAGTTGCAACATGGGGATAACACGTTTTAAGCATTCAGTTCTACTAGCAAGAACTCTTCCAATCTCCCACAATACAAAAGCTGAGAATAATAACCGAGCGGGGTCAATGAGGGAGGGTAACTATGGGAGGAGAACGTCGGGTGTTAGGTGTTATGGGGGAAGGAAACGATGTAGCAAAAAAGAGGACAATAATAAGGCTAATCTCTTTATCTAGGTATCTGGTAGGCAAAGCGCAAGACATGAAGTCCGAGTGCAGTGGATGGGGAGGTGATGGGAGTTCGAAAGCAGCAGGGCACGAAATGCGTCTAAAGCATTCTCGGTGATGGTGAACGTAGCATTTCTTGTCGGTCTTCTGCATTGAACGCTCTGCACCTCTAGAGGAGTATGGTATACAGTGGCAATGCTCGATCAAATGGCGTAATGACGGGATGTAATGAGTGACGGATGTAGGAGCCCGGACGTGGGATGGGCGGAGGAAAGGATCCGGGAAAAGGAAGTCGATAATAATGAATTGTTGACGAGGGCACTGGGCACTAGAATGCTACAATGAGTGTCCAGAAAGAGATGAATAGGGGCTAGAAAGCTTACCTCGATCAACGTTGAGGGATACTGTAAACGACAGGGGAATACTTGATACACAAATCGTCGACATTATCAAAGCAGTGGAAAACAAACGTCGACGGCCGAAAGCTATGCGGAAATGAAAAGGTGTGAAGGAAGATCGGAAACGTTTTGGGGGTTGAAACCCAAAGAAAGTTTCTGTGGGTTCCGGCAAATATGCTGAAGAGTTGAAAAGCAAAGAAATAATATCAAGTCCGTAAAAGAGAAAAAAGGCCCGACTCTTTTGTGATGATGGTACAAATGAGGCAAGATGTGAGAAGGTGCTGCATAAGGGAGGGGTCGTGTACTTTATTTGATATGTATGCGATGGATGCAGTGAGAGAAGGAGGGTCGGTTCGAAGTGCGATTGAGTGAGACCAAGTAGAGGAGAAGAATATGCTGAACACCGATGTACGATTGGTAGGGGGTGTGTGCCCAGGCTTTTGCGAACTAGCACGCGGACTGATGAAAGTGCTTTTGACTGACAGGTTGGGGAAAGCGGGTGGAGGTGATAGGGGAATGTCTAAAGAAGACTAGGGTGAGGCTCGTGAAGGTGTCCTGATCGAGTTGGCCGGTGACGGGAGTTGTATGGAAGGTTTAATTCCAGGACGGTAGTGAGCGGCATGGAAGGGTAATATCATACACACTGAAAGGAAATAAAACCGAAACGATAACTCAAAGGGAGAATAAAGATATCCTGATAGAAGGATCAGGAGAAAGTCGAAGAAGGAATGGCTCGGGCTAACCTCAAAAAGGCCCAAATATATCCGAGGCGGCTGGGATACTGGCGCCTGCCAGAAACTTGGGCTTTGGCAATTCCCTGGGGCTAGGCGAGTTCTGGAACTCTGAATTCGCGTAGCGACGGTAGAAAGCACTCTGCATGTTGGCGAGCTTCGTGGCCTCGTCCTCCGGGGGTGCGACCTCCGAAAGTGGGAAAGATCCAGAGCTTTTCCCTTCGAGATTTACAGAGGAGAAAAGACTCTCCAATGGGAAGGAAGGGCTGCGAATGTGAGCCGATCGGTGACGGCGCGGAGGAGAGGGAGTGGAGTTGCTTGTGGGGAAAGGGAAGACGCCAGGCTCGGGCCCTACACTGATCGGAGCCGTGCGGAGGGGACTCTGCGGACGAGCATGTGCCGGGGACCAAGTAGCAGCGTTGTTGGCTGCAGGTCGGCGAGTCGCCAAGGGCGAAGGAGCCATGTCCCAATCGGACAAGGGCAGGTCCTCAAGGTCGAGGGACACGTCGGTCGCCTCCTCCATTCCTGAGACTGGAGCGCTGTGGTTCTTGGGACGCTTTTCCTTTTGACGCTTCTGTGAACGGGGTGCCATGTTAGGGTGCGTGAGCGTAGGGGCAGAGCGAGACATGGTAAGGTGAGCGTTATTATTGACATTTTGGACCTTCTTTGATTTGGGGACAGAAATGGGGGCGGCAGCGACAGACGCAACTGGTCCTGCAGGGGTTGGGGAAGCAGGACGAGAGTCGGGAGAAGGAGGAGGTGCGGCTGATTTAAAGTTGTTGCGCTGTCTGCGAGACTTGGCCAAACGGCCTGAGGGTTGGGAAGTCAAGAAGGGCTTGTCCGAGGGTGCGACTGACGGAGGAGGTGCATGAGCAAGGTCAGAAGAGGGAGTAGGACGAGATGAAGAACGAGGTGCTGCGCGTTTATTGGAGTGGGTGTTGTTTGGGGTCCTGCCTCGGGGGTTGATTATAGGTTCGGATGAGGTAGAAGATGAAAAGACATCGTCCACTGCCGGCACCTGCTGGTGAGGTGAAGGTGAAGCCGATGCAGGCTCATGTCTTTCTCGTCGCTGGAGATGGTTGTTCCTGGCCTGCTTGGACGGATGGGGTCTCGGAGGACTCTGCTTGGGAGTCGTCTGTATGGAAAGGAGACCAGGCGTTCTGCTAGGGTGCGGAACGACGAGCGCAGTGACTGCTCGTCGGTGCGAGTGGTTCGAAAGATGATTGAAAGTCGGCATCTGAGGTGCTTTGGGGACAAGAATCTTGATGAAAAAAGATCAGAAAAATTGTGCGTGGTCGACGACGAGAGTGAGTGAGTACCATTGTATGAAGAAGATATTATAAAAGCAGATTGAGTTCGGGCGGGAAGGGAGACAGGACTGGGTCGCGGACGAGGAGAACGAGGAGCAGAGCGGAGTTGAATAGGACGAGGATATAGTCAAGTTGATGGTCTTGCCTTTGGTTTTAATCTCCGATCCCACCTGACCCACATTCAAACTCCGCTCAATGGAGAGGCCGCTCCCACGTTCCCCTAACATGGAAACTCCATTACGGTCGATCCACCTCCTCCGGAATGCGATCTCGAACGTCCGGGACCCGCTCCATCACCCGTCCCGCTCTTTCGGGCCTCCCCTGCCCACACTGCGACGACGACGACGACTGGCAGCATACAGTGAGCAAACTACCAAGTGCGCGCATTGACCGCCATGACGTCGCCCGACGCTCGGCCACCACAAATCGTGTCTTAGCCAATGCCTCCTCGGGTCGGATCCGGAACCTTCCGGAAAGAGACCAACAATAGAGTGGCAAATACGACCAAACAACCCAACAAAGCACGGATGTGTCAAACAAATGCAAATACGTCACCGCCCCGCTCTGATTGCCGGACCCTCGCCGACGACTGACGGCCACTGCTTACCGAGCCTCGTTGGACAGCCTCCGCTGAGTCTCTATGACGAACAGCCCCAGCGCTGCATCCACCAGCGCACTCAACCCAGCGCTATGGACCTCCAAATGCGCTCGTCGCCCCACTGATCGACACTCAGGGGGGTCCCTGTCTTCTTCCGAATCCCAATTGTCTTCATTTCCGATTCCAGATCTTCGTGATTCTCATTTTCAAAGATCCATGATTGCCTTGTTACCTAGACTGGCCCCTCTCCATCAGATCGTTTCGTTACTACACCTTCCACTAATACACTTGTTCCGCCAATAGCCTCTCCTAGACAACGCTTTCAACAAACCCACCGCGTGTACACTTTTCATACTTCATTTCAACCCCACTAGACACGACAACAAGACAAAAGCTATTAGACTCTAAACAGTAACAAGAGCTCCTTTGAAAAACAGGAGTGCAGCCTTGTCTCCTATATACAAGACTCATGTGCAGTGCGGATCCTATATCCTTGTTCTATTGACAGCGTATGGAGATCTCCTCTCTTCACCTCGTGTGTTCGTTGTCAAAACCGGCTTTCCGAGGCCTACAATCTATTTCATGGAAGGTATCCTAGGTACTCATTAACCGTGCAGAAGATCATGATGAATTAGCTGAATAGCGAGTCGCTCAGCCTCCCGAGATCAATTCCCTTCGTGATGAATGAGCTCTGTTCATCATTGTCACCCATCAGCTTTCCATGAAAGCCGAATGACATGTCGACTCCCGCGTGGAGTAGACGGAAGCACAAAAATGATGATACGCATATACCGAACCAGAAGACGACTTGCAATGATGATTCGCTGGTACACGCCACTCTTCGGAAGATCTTCAGTCTCACACCTCCACTAGTACTGAATAGACGGCACGATTCGACGTTAGAAGCCGGAGGAACAGAAGAAACCGGCGAATTTGACGCTATTAGCAACCTGGATTGGAAAGGTCTTCGAAATGCCAGCAGAGCTCACTTGCCATGTGTACCTTTACTTTCCGGAGGAAGGCGACGTCATTGTGATCCACTATAATCACTTCTAAGAAGTTGAAGTCATTGGCTTGCAAAGCAGACGCGATGTCATCATGTCAGAGGAATGAGGCGCACAATGTAATATTCTGAAAGCTGCGGTCGCTCTTCCAAGCGCCCTACAGACTCTCCGAATAAAACAGACAGGGTGCGCCCCAAAAATAACATTGGAAGATTCAGGGAGTTCGAAGCCTCTGTCCTTCGGACCGTCAAAGAAAATCGCTGGCAAGAAACAGGCACATAATACAGTCACATAATACAGTGTGCTCCTTGGAAGCCTCAGACACGATCGTCGCTTCCTTGCTTCGCTTCCCATCATCCATCAAGATTCAAGATTCCAGGGTGCACACACACAGAACAAACCCCCAAGTTCCTGCACATCGAGAGGTCAAGGAACCCACGAACCACGAGAAGAACAGCATTAGAGGGGCCAGGACCCGAGATAGTTGTGGGGATGTTTCAGTCGAATACGAGCATATGCAAGCTGCAAGTTTGTCTTCCGGGTCGTCGCAGGAAGCAACGGCGCTAAGGTCATAGTCGCTGAGACCGCCAGACGTCGCAATGCGGGAACCAGGCTTTGCCCAGAGCGTCGGGCGATCGGATATTGCTCAATTCGGGAACGAGGCGGTGTCGAGGCCTGTGTCCGATCACTTGAACGTTCTTCGGACCCTGCAGCCGACCTCCAATTCATTTCATAGCGGCGGAAGGAGACTTGCCGAGGCCGAGGACAATAGATAAAAGATAATGGTTGAGATGGAGATCTAGATCCGTAAATTTAGATACAAGATTGTGGAATTCTACGAACGTGGTAATTATAATCTAGGGACGAGGAACTACATCGCGTCATCAGGGTCAACAACGATAACGCTAACACCAAAACTTCTAAACCGCACGACGATGAAATGAGTGCAATAGAATACAATGCGAATATACTAGATACGTGCAAGCGCTAAGTAGGGATATATGAACATTAGAACGTCTGGAATCGTTCTTCCAGGACTGTCAAGGGTATGAAATATGAACTCGTGAATGAAAGGGGTCGGGATATGAATCAAAGCTCGAGAAATCATAACTTGGACAACATGAGGCCGATGACAACGTAAATAATCGTGGCAGGGGGTGTAACAATGCAATAAGCCCAGAAAATTGTTCTGCTGATCAGACGCTCAAATGCATCGCCCGAAGAAGCTTGCGTGATCTGACAGAGCCGTTAGACATCATGGCACCAAGATCGGAGTAGATCAGGCACATACCTGCGCAAGCGTCAACGCGGGAGGTGATGAGATAAGCAACACGTTTGCCACCACAAATACGGGACTATCACAGATAAGCCAATGAATGCATCCAGAAGCATGTCAGGAACTCACTCATCAAGCACGTCTTGCAAGTCAAAGTAAGCGGACATTGCCATAAACGGCAGCAGGATCATGGGAGTGATCAGCATTCGACTGACCACGGCGACGAACACCGTTCTTCCTTCTCCAGGAAGGGCATTTTCGTTCCTCGCACTCAACAGAGCTCTCTCACGAGGCTTTGTTCGCATCTTGAACATATCCTTGACACTGCCAATGATGCTTTGATCTGAAAAGCTACCTCTGCGGCGCCGCGAGGGGGCGGGAGTAGCCGTAGGGTCTGGTGGAGTGTAAAAGTAGGCACCGAGGACGATAAGAGTGACAGGAATAGAACATGCTCCAGCGTTGGTAACACCATTCTTCAGAGGCTGCAAATGTTCTTCCAGCGCGTGTTGGAGGAACGGAAGGCATGCGACGATAAGGGATGCCAGAGCCGCCCATAACGGTGCCGTCATGAAGGCGAGGAACTTGCGAAACGCGACTTTGATGACATTGAGGACTTTCCGAACAGGGGCAGGGAGGGTGCTATATGCGGTCGAAAAGCGAAGAGGCTCGTCACTGCTTTCATCATCCGACAAGCGGCCCTCGGCTGAGTGTGATCGAGAAACAGTTGAACTAGGTGTCAGGGGAAGCGAATAGAATTGGTGAGAAGCCGGGTTCACACCGCGCTTCGCCGCATCTTGGGCTGTCAACGTCGAGCCCTTGGCAGCGAATTCGAGCTGCAGCTGTGAAGATGACGATATCGTGGGCGAGCCCGTCGCACTGTCGTAGATTGCGTCTTCTTGCACTTGTAAAGCTGACGGGCCGTCGGAATGGTCAGTCCCGATAGTGGGAAGAGTAGGCTTGTCATCGTCCGCTTGGGACAGGAGATGAACACCGTAGGACCATCGAAGCTGGCCAAGGCATGAGGTGAGGTTCGTGTGAGATAGCGTAGTAAGTGGGCTCACCATCATTCCCATCGTTGAATACAGGACGAGATATGTCAGGGCACGCCCAAGTCGCGCGCTGGAAGGATCGTCATCGCCCCACTTTAGCGCTGGAACTGTGACGACAAGACTTTGCATGAGGGCAATGGGCAGGGAGTTGGAGTTCATGAACATCGAGGCAGCCATGGCAAAGTTTCTGCAAGGAGGGTGAGACCAACGCAGCACGCGACTGCGGTGTCGGCGCACCTTTGGGACCGTTTAAGACGAAATATATAGCTCATAACCCATGCTGCAGACATGGATACACAGGTCGTGACGACGAAGAAGATGGGGATGATCCATAGCTCCTTCAATTTTGCGGGCGACAAGAAGAACGCGACTTTCGAGAACAGCAGTGATGGCGTGAAGAGGGAGACATTGAGAATGTTGAGTTGCTGCACGAACGTTAAATGACGAGATCAGGATAGAGGTACAGCCACTCGCCTTTTGCGTTTTCTTGTCCAAGATACCCTTTTTTGCCAGAACGAAGCCGGCAATACAGAGAAGGAAAACCTCGAGAATGCTCTGTTAGGGCTGGTTAGCTGCCGTGCACGCAACGCAAAAAGAGCTCTGAGGGTCGTACCTCGAACACAGTTCTAAGAAGAGGCCATATAGGAGTGTTGGCCATTGGCAGGAAAGAAAGAGAGACGGAAGAAGACGTGGAGTGAACTGACGTGAAGCCAAAGATAATCAATCCGAATATCCAAGAACGTGTGTCGGACTTCGGATGCACTGCTTGTCGTTTAGTCACCGGCCTGCACCCGACGATGGGCAATTCGCCTAGCTCTTCTGCGTCGACATCCCGTTCTATATACTGCGTCGACCCCAGCTTTCTTAGCCAGCAGCTTCATTAACGGCCATCTCACGTAACGTGGCATCCAAGCCTCTGCTTCTCCGTTTTTTTTCGCGTCAACGCATCTCAGCAGCAGTAGTCTTGTTCCTCGACGATCTCCCACCTCTTCATGCACAATAGACTGTACCTATGTCGCGCATCATGCATATCTCCCTCAGCGTCGACGACGTTTGTGTGGAGCTTCTTATCGCTCGGCTGTGCACTACGCCAAACTGCGCAGCTTCTCCGGCCCCTTACATACCCAACAGTCAGCATCCATCTTTCATGTACCTGGCCAGTGGCCTTTTTCTTCAACATTTCATCAAGCGCACACAAGCCTTCATTATTCCAAACATCTCTTGGCTCTCGATGCCACCAGGCCTATAAATAGAGTCGGAGTTCGAACGTGTATACTAGTTTAGTATGTGAAATTCAAGCGCCGATCGAAAAGCTTTGTCCTTGTTCTTCTGCTGCATTTCTCATCCATGGACGTCGACAAGGACACCAAGCCTGCTAAGGATTCTGATGACAAGGGTAGGGATAAGCGCTCCCGGAGCAGGGATAGAGACAGGCGCGACAGGGACCGTCGCGACAGAAGCAGAAACGGCCGCGATTCCGACAAAGGAAGGGACCGCGATTCTGGCAGAGACAGGCGTAACTATCTTTTAAATTGAAGAAAGAAGTAAGCAATGTAGACTTATTTCATTATCAGGCGGTTCTGGGAGGGACTACAGAGATTATGATCGAGACGTGAGCATTGAGCTTTGGATTGTCTCAGTGGGGGAGTGGCAGGCTGACTACTTTTTCTAGCGTCGTTCAAGGCGTGATCGCTCTCGTTCTCGTTCCAGATCTCGCAGCCCTCGTCGTCGCTCAGGCTCCCGATCCCGACGCAGCAAACGCTCCAGGTCTCGTTCAAGATCGCGCTCCCGTTCGAGGTCCCGAGACAGGAAGCCGGCGGAGGCCTTTCCTCGCTCTCTGGGCGGCCCAATGAATGCCGATCACGAAGAAGCAGTCGAATTTGCCAAGATCAGCAAGAGAGAAAACCGTGTCTATGTTGGCAATCTCAGCTACGACGTCAAGTACCGGGATTTGATTGAATTCATGAGGGGAGGTGGGTTGGGGACTTCAGCTGTTGCTCGTTTTCTTTCTTTCTTCTCTTCCACCCCCGTTTTTTTGGAGGCGAGAGTGTTGATGATGAGGTCGTACGAGACACATAAAAAGTCGGAGCGTGGCTGGCGGACACGAGGAGGCTTGTTTTCTATCGAGTTGCTGAACACTTAGAGGAATGGTTTTGTTGATGAGGTTTTGGGATTGGCAGCTGGTGAGGTACTATTCGCCGAAGTCTTGGTCACCCCCACCGGTGTTTCCAAAGGATGCGGGTAAGTTCTCTCATTTGTCTCACTGGCATGTATGCTCACGCTTGTCATGCAGAATTGTTGAGTTTGGCTCTCAAGACGATGCTCAGCGATCCATTCGCGAGCTTTCCGAGCAACTTCTCCTTGGACGCCCCATCTTTATTCGAGAGGTTTGTTTCCTGTCTCTATCCTCGATCAGCTGCTCATCCTCTCACAGGATCGCGAAAATGAATCACGCTTTGGAGCAACCCCAGTCCCAGGCAAGATGGGTATGGCGATGGCCGGACAGGGCTTCAACGCTCAGCCTCCTCCTCGACCTCCTCACCATAACCACTTCGGCGGCGGCGGCGGCGGCGGTCTTGGAGGCGGAGCCCCTAATCCTGGTAATCAGCTCTACGTTGGCAACGTATGTCCTTGCTGAGCTCTCTTCTCTGTTCATGACCGCATTCGATACATTATCTTAATCATTTCTTTAGCTGCCCTACCAAGCCGGATGGCAAGATCTCAAAGATCTGTTCCGCCAAGCCGGCAACATTGTACGCGCTGACATTAATATTGGCGCCGATGGTCGCGCTAAAGGAAGTGGTACCGTTGTCTTTGAAACTGCTAAAGATGCTCAATCAGCTATCAGTGAGTCGTCCTACCTTTCTTCCATTTCAGTCCGACCTTACACACCTTTCAGGCATGTATCATGGCTTTGAATGGTACGGCCGCACGTTAGAAGTTCGCGAGGTTCGTTAGCTTAATTGCTTAATCGTACGATCGATATTCTTAACCGAGACCCTTTAGGATCGTTACGCCGGACTCTCCGGAGGTCGAGGCGGCTTCAGAGGTGGCCTTGGAGGAGGACGTGGGTTCCGTGGTGGAGGGTTCCGTGGCGGTTTCAGGGGTGGAGGGTTCAGAGGTGGCTTCAACGGCGGGGGTGAACGCCCCTTCAATCAAGACCTCTACGCTGACTATTCGGGACCTGACCAGCAACTTCACGGCCCAACAGCCCCAGCTGGTCTCAGGATGGACGTCGGTTATGGAGGTGCCGGTGGTGCCGGGGCTTATGGTGGTGGTGGTGGTGCGTTTGGTGGTGGCTTCGAAGCTGAGCCGAGCCAGCAGATCATGGTTCGCAACGTGAGTCATCAGCGATCTTGGACGCACGTTTGCCGCTTGTGCTGATCTATCCCGTCTTTAGTTGCCGTGGTCAACCGCTAATGAAGATCTTGTGGAGTTGTTTGAGACTACGGGACATGTCGAGCAGGCTGAGATTCTATTCGATGGGGCTCGCTCAAAGGGTGCTGGTGTTGTCCAATTCGCACAACTCCAAGAGGCAGAAACTGCAATTGGTTAGTCTTGAAATGTCCCGACCTTTTCCGACCTCAATGACTCATGAACTATACTTTTTTCAGCCAAGTTCCAAGGCTATATGTATGGTGGCCGTCCGCTGAGTCAGTTTCATTTTGTCTGTATCTCCGGATGTAAAGCGGCTGACCACACCACTTATTTCTTAACGCAGACGTTGCCTTCAACGACCGATGGCACACTTTCACGCCCACCGCTGCCAAGGGCGGTTCAGTTGTTCCTATCCTCACCGACCAGCCGGAGCTAGGCATGTAAAAAACCTATTGAGTATTTGTAGTGATTT
Organism: Sistotremastrum suecicum HHB10207 ss-3; assembly: GCA_001632355.1. Lineage (NCBI taxonomy): Eukaryota > Fungi > Basidiomycota > Agaricomycetes > Sistotremastrales > Sistotremastraceae > Sistotremastrum > Sistotremastrum suecicum. The sequence goes on from KV428141.1 coordinate 15,284, forward strand.
CTTGTCTTCGTCCTTCAAAATGTTCTATATCTGAACTGATATATGCTTCCGTGTGTATGTATCCTCCTGCAAATAAATAATACCAGACGTTCCGGTGATTAAATCGCCTTTATTTTCTTTTCTTATCGACTGCATATACACTCTCCACGACAAGAAGGAAACCGTGAAAACCGACCAAGATGCTCTGAGCTAATGATACATGAAAAGAGGAATCCAAACTACATAATGCTTTGATTTATGTGAAGAATGCACGCTCGTGTCCGTTCTCTTGCCTTTATCGTGGTGGACGTAATTACTACCTGCATATGTCGTCTAAAGATGAAATGCACTGCAAACCGTGTGACCAAATGATGTATCAAAATGAATGTGGAAGTGTCGTATCGTGTCGTCGCAAACGTTTTAGATATTTGCTGGGGCATCGCTGGAAGGCTTGTTCACAAGCTCGAGCATATGCTCGATGACCTCTTGTGGGGTGGTCACATGCCAGCTAGCCAGAGTCTTCTTGCTACTCGCACCCACGGCAGTGGAGAAGATAGACTCGGGGCGGATAGCCAATTGAACGGGCTTGGGCTCTACACCATTCAAGGCGATCACGCCTGCGGGAGGTTGCATAACGGCCGGGCCGTTGCTGCTCATGGATTGGCGGAGGGAACGGAACATGTCTTCGTCGGTCTGTGGGATAGATTGGCAAGAGATGGTTAGAAGGGCGCTGAATGGGTGTGGCATGCAGAATAGACGCACCTTGTCATCACCGGCGCAGAAGACCATCTCGGCATCAGGGTTGTTGTAAAGAATCCGCTTGACGATCTCGCCCTGAAGAAACACGATTGCGTGAGTCGCACGCGACGCGACGCGTGGGGTGCACGTTATCACAGAGGGGAAGAAGAGTTTGACTTACCTTGTTGACAGCGATCGGACGGACTTCAAGGTTCTTTTTGCCCACGAGCACCTCAATTGGTCGCTTGTGTGTCAAGTTGTTCTCGAGGAGATCCTGACATTGACGGCATTGGAAGAGACTGTTGATAATCTTCGATGAGTGAAAGTCTTGACAAAATAGGATAAGACTCACCCCCACTCCGGGTCGCTCGCACGGTAATGCCAGGTGATTGAGCACTTCTTGGTCTCGATATGACTTCCAGTCGTTCTCTGAGGAACACCAATAAGAAATCGGAATAGATCGCAATTGGAAATAGGTACGCACCTCGGTATAATACTTGAAGATCTCGAGAACCTCATCCATCCAACTCATATCCAACTCCTCAGTCAAGTTACTCCAACCATCTGCACCAGGCGATCGGACGAAGGATCCGTGTTCAGCCGACATTCCAATCTTCTTGAGATGACCAAAGTGGTGTTCCAAGAAGTCGCCATCACGTCCCGAGATAATGTATACCACGTTTCTGGGATCTTCTGACAACTTTGTGAGGGCTTCTAGTGCCTCGGGAGACGGCACGGCCATGCTGGGGGTCTTGACGATGGGGGTTAGAGTGCCCTAGACATGAAATCGGATTAGCAGGTAGAAGTGGACGCGTGGCAAGATCGACGAACATCGTAGTCAAACAGGAACAACCTCTTCTTGGCCTTCTCGTAGGACTGGATGAGCTGGGGTTTGTTAAGGAGAGGCGTCTGGTGGGCAGTGAGGTCGTTATCCAGTTGGGAGAGTAGCATCTTGACGAGGACAGCCGCCCAAGTGTGCGAGGTATGCGTGGTAACGACTTCGTAAAGAGCCGCATGCCTTTGAGCCTTCTCCTCCTCCGACATAAGAAGGCCGTAATTGATCGCAGCCGCGACGTCCTGTTACGCGAACAAAGATAATCCGATGTAAGTTTCACCGATAAATGACCAGATTAGGAAGCAGAGGTAAATTTACGGACACCTAGATTCCATGGATTGATTTGGCTAGTGATTTGCGATAAGATCGGCTGGTGACACGTGGGAAGAAGAGGGAACTTACAGAGCGTGGGACATATTGTTCGAGATGCCCATAAATTCACTCAAGATGAGTGGACTCTTGTTGGCATGTTCTTGAGCAATGACAAATTCCATGGATGCAGTGTTCATGCCATCACGGAGAGGAGTGATGACGGCGAGGTCGGCTACAGAAAGCAGGGCATAGAACTCATCGCGTTTGATCGTCTGGTGACTGAAAACAAGGCACTTTTTTCACAACGGGAAAGAGGTAAAGGGGAGTTAATCTTACTAGTGATGAATAGGGATAAAGTCGAGTGACCCGAATTCGCCGTTAATGCTAGCGACCAATTCAGAAACCTGGTGCTCAAGTTTCGATGAATCTGCCTGAGCGGGTGCAGTCACTTGAATAAGGACCACCTATGGTTATATGGGGAACGTAAGTGAGCGATGGTCATGAGAAATAAGACCTAAAACGCACATTTCCCCGCCATTCGGGATAATCACGTAACAGCTTCTCGAAGGCCTTGAGCTGCATCGGACAAACTGTGAGCCACTGTCGTATAGCCAAGTGTCGCCGAAGTACCTTTTGGAGAACTCCCTTTACAACATCGAGCTTGTCTCTACCGACAATGATTTTCTTGCCTTCGTACAAGGCGCGAAGTGCCTCCGCCTTGGGCTTGACGCCAGGTCTCGTCCTGTACCAGTTGTGAGAGCGAGACAGAACGAGAAAAGTAAACACGCACGCGTCTTTCGCGACCCGATCGGCATCGATGCCTACAGCGCAATGCCCAATAGCAGCCACATGTCCTTGAACATCCACACCACGCGAAACGATTTCATATCCACAGACTCTCGTACAAGTCGAGGCGAAATGTCGGGAATATGCATAAGTCTGCGAAAAAGAAGTGAGTTGGAGATGCCGATGAGCTATGAATCTAAAGCACATACTTGGAAGCAGACGAGATTGGCGCCAAGCATCCCGTCCAGCACCTCTTTCCGTTCTGAGAAAATCAATGTGAGAAATTCGTTCGAGTGGTCGTTAGAGGAAAGGACGGACTGGGGAGACATCTGAAGACCTCGGAACTAGGGAACGGGGTGTGTATGAAGAGACCGACGATCGAATCCGAGTTTGCCTTTCTGAGCATACCGGGGACAAGTAACAAGTGGTAGTCATGGATCCAGATCAAATCGCCTGGCTGGGCGACTCGAAGGACGGCATCAGTGAAGGCCTGATTTGCCTGAACGTAGGCATCCCAGTTGTCGTCGACGGTGCTGGTTTCGGTGGCCACATCCTGCCAGAGGAGATAGTGGAACAACGGCCAGAGAACTGCGATATGAAAATTGAGACACTGGTTGAAAAGGCACGAAAAAGCTGGCACGCACTGGTTTTGCAATATCCTTCGTAATGGGCGTGTGCGATCTTGTCGTCGAGCCAGACAGGAACCAACTTGGCTTTCTTGCCTGGCTCTTCGCTCTCCAACGCCTCTTCGTTTTCGTCCAACAACTCCTCGACCTCCTTCTTGTCTTCTTCAGTAAGACTGTTGGCAGGGATCGTCTCGGAAACGCCAGCAGAATTTCGAGCGACCTCGATATCGCCAACCCAGCCGACGATGAGTTGTTCGTGTGTTTCAGAAAGGGAGCGGATGCCACTGATCGTGGCAGAATGACCGTGACGGGGAGCAACCTGCCATTTGGCCGGTTTCTTGACGTCGGTAAGGTTGAGCTGGTCGAGACTGGGTGGCTGGACGTCGAGCTTTCCATCGCGGTAGTCTGGGGTTTTGGGAGGCGTCAAGGGCGCAGATGAGCTGCCACCGAGTTTTGAGAGTTCGACAGGGAGGTAGTGGCAGACGTGGATGATGCGGCCAGAGAGTTTGATACCATGTTCGAGATGCTGCTGTTGAAGAGCCTTTATGGCGTCACGGACCTCCGGCAGAGAAAGCTGGGATGGCTTTGCGCTGTCGAGGACGGGCTCTGCGAAGGAGTCCATTGAGGGATGTTCGTAGGACATGGTGGGCAGGAGAAAGAAGGGAATGCAGAGTATTAAGGAAGTGGTGGTACTTATATGTGGATTAAACAAAATGCGTAGTACGTCAACGAAATCCAAGCGCGAACGCCAAATCCGGAAAATAAGTGCAATCTTTCTCAACGTGCGCCTGGACGCATCTCGGGCCACTATCTTCCGAACATTGTCCTCGTGCTATAAGTCTTTCTGGCCTGAGCTCACCATCGATCCCGTCGACCTCGCCCTCTTCGCTGCTGCTATCATACACGTGCGTCCGCCCTTCACCGCCACTGTGCTGATTTGTCCGTCAATGGTACATACTATATCCACATCGCCAATCCAGCACAACGTCCAAAATATACAGAGCTTGCGACTTACCTGAACACCAAACAACGTCTTGCGGCTCACGACTCCCTTCTCGTCCTTATCCACCTGGATGATCTCTTGTGCATCCGTACCCACTGGGATGAACATCCGCCCCGGCGACGCCAGTTGCTCAATCAGAACCTCTGGGATGATCGGTGCTGCTGCTCCGACGTGGATGGCTGCATACGGTCCCCCGGCAGCATGTCCTATTCGAGATCAGACAAGCTTGAAATGAGCCTTTCAAATGAATGAACGTACCCAGTCTTCCATCGGCTGCGATCATCTGGATCTCCCCTCTTTGTAAGGGCCCTTCTAGTCCATCCTTGACGAGGTTCTCCTTCGACCACTCCACGAGTTCCGATATGTGGTCAATACCGACCACGACTCCTCTATCATGCACGGGCAAGCGCGGGTCTGCAATGAGGTGGTAGAAAATGGCAGCGGTGTAGCCCGAACCCGAGCCAATGTCGAGAACGCGCGCTCCAGGCTTGAGGAGAGGAAGCAAGTTCTCTGCCGCATGCGCATGCTTGAGTCAGCTTGTCAGTCATCTTGCTTGGTGTTATCAGCTCAGACGCTTGCCATATGAGGCGCGGAGATGGTGGCTCCGTAGTCGATAGACCTTGATAATAAGACTCAGTGGATTGCTTAACTGAGATTCGGGTGCTGTCGTACTGGGGCGAGTCCTCGTAAGCCGTGCCTGTGCTCCGGGAGCGTACATAGTTTTTGCGGTCGACGTGTTTCATTGCCTGCACACTTTGGCGATCTGAGCACTCGATCAGTAGCGCACTCACCGTCATCACTCTCGTCGACGTTATCAAGCCATTGTTGAACAGATTCTGGATCAACTCTTCGTTTGTGCGTCCGCTGCAGCGCCAGGCCATGTTCAGTGACGACGATGTTTGATCAGTACAAGGATAAGATATCGATGGTATTATGTGTTGTACAAGTCCGTGTAATAGATGATACAAGGTATACGTAGCGCAATTATTTCAGGGGTGGGGTATCAATATGATGTCACTGGGAAAACATTCCCTAATGTGGTTGCGATCGACGCGTCGGCCACCTAATTCCGGCCAGTAAATTTTTTGCGTCGGCAACAAATACAACGTCCAGAGCAGGACATAGTGCCCTCGACGTAGAGAAGGATGGAGTGGAGAGAGAGGTGACATCAGGGCGGGATCATCGACGCCGTGAGCGCGATTTCGAGTCGGCAGCCGCAGAAGCAGGCGAGAATTTGGAGATGCCAATGGCGGCAAGATGGGTCGACTCGTTCGACTTGAACGATGACGTCGAGGCCCGTGTTGCGGGAGCAAATGCCATGGATAAGAGCTCTTCGCGTGAGTATTTCACAACGCTCGAAGAACCTGTGAGAACGAGACGGTGTGAGCGACTGGGAGCAAACAGGGTAGCGATGAGAAAACTGACTGGATAAGGACGAGTAGGACGAGGTGGGCGACGATGGAGCAGTGGAGACGGGCGACTGGCTGCGGGGCACTTGGATACGAAGGGCGTTCATCTTGGTGGCGAAAGCTCTCGAATGGAGGCCATACTTATACTGGCCAGCCTTGGTCCGCCACGTCCGCGACCCCAACCTGGAGAAGAGGGGGACCTTACTCACGTGACTGGCTAAGCGAGCGGCTTCGGTTTCAATCACCGCCACGCCGAGACGGAACGAGAACACATGCACAAAATCGCGAATTAGGGTTCATATTCACTCGGTGATCTGTACTATCCTGATAAACACATGCACTCAGCCCTCAATGAAGCCTTTGACGTTCGACAGCCAATCAACATATTCCTGAACGCAATTTGAGCATCCAATATTGTCCAAATGACTGACGTAGAACGCACCTTCTGCTCCTTCCACTCGCCATACTCTTCGATAAATGCTGCCAGCTCGTCTGTCACGCCCCGTTCCTGCAGATATGCCTCTATCGCACCCTGGACACCCGCGTCCAGCTGATCGTACTAGTCAAGCTAAATTCAGAACACACTCTCTCACACAGCGAGACAAACCAGGGCTTACCTGGGGCCCGATGTAAAGCCCTCGCCGTTGCCAATCTCCCTCGGCAGTGAGATCCGTAGCAAGCTTTCCGTCCCTGTACCAAGAAACGTTATCGATAACAACGCTGCCGTCCTGGATCGAGGTCTCCAGCGTCAATCCCCCTGCAATCCCCGTCTGGCAATTCCGCGATTTAGCCAGTCGATCTAATTCAGTCGATCGACTAGAGAGTCCTGCCGCACCTTTGTTATTGAGACAGACGCCCTGACCGGGTAGCGCAAAGGCCCCGCATCTTCCATCGTATTCCCTTGCTCATCCACCATCTCTTCGTATTCCTGCTCTTCTGGTCCCGCTCCAATGTCGGCAATCGAAAACAATACGCGAATCCTGTGGCCCGCCATCAATCAATCCAGAGCGCCCTTGGCAAATCGTCTTGAGAAGCTCTAGACCTACGTTTCTTTCCCATACTTTCTTGTCAAGGAAATCTCGTCATGACCTGGACTGTCGCTTATCTGGCTCGAGCCAGGTCAGAGATCTGGATTGCACCACTGAAATGGTCTGGCTCCACTCACCTCCCAGACACCTGCCTCTTGGAAGCTCTTCAGAAACTCGGGAACTTCGGGGGCGTCTTTTGATGCCTCTTTCTCATAGGCTATCTCCTCTTTTAATTTCGAAGCAAGGGCTACGTCGGCTAGGTGATAGAAGCTGAGATGTTAGTGCTGCGGTGAGGAGCGGGGGGTTGTAACGTACTCATGCCTTCATCTCGTCTCAGTGTCGAGACAGAAAAAGCTCGCACTGCGGCTGGGCGCGCGGCGGAAGACAGCTGCGCTGCTTGACGAGAGATAGTCTTGGCGCATGGTCTCACAGCAAGAATAGAACGAGAAAGGGGTCTAAGAGACTGTAGTGAACGTAGACAAGACATGGTTGCTGAACGCAGATTTTTTTTGGCGACGAAGTGAACGCGAAGCAAATTTCAGACTCCGCTAAAAATTCATGCCACTGCTCCGACGCCCATCTTCCATGTTTCGCTACTTCTGATGATGCCAGGGCCCTTTGAATCGTTCCACTCGACTGCCCAGATATGATATACCACGTCAAAACATCACTGCTTGGCTGCTACCTCCAAGAGCGCGAAAATAATACGCGAAACACGTTCCTGATCGGATACTGCGTGGTTGACTCCTGGGATAGTGTTGAGATCTGACGACTCATCGCCAACGAATATCCCGACGTCCGTGAAAGCCGGAGAATGTGCTAGATCGCTGAGTGAGACGTCGACCGGGTAGGTGAGTAGCCGGAAGCGCAGAAATGTTGGGGTTGGAGAAACTGCTTGTTCAGCTACAGCTCACCGACGCCGGACAAAAATTGGAACGAGAATCATGCTCTGGTTGCCGGAGAGCCAAAGAAGGTATTTTGCGTGAGGTGAGACTCGCCGTCCGGGATCGCAGTTTGAGTCAATAACCGGTGAAGAAGACGACGTCCCCAACCAGCGCGCCGATAACGGAAGCTGTTTCCGGATTTGTCGGAAGAGACCGGCGTGCGCTGACGTTGACTCAAGGGCCTCCCGCTTCAGTTGAGTCAGTCACGCACAATTATTCAAGGTACAGTTGTACAACGAGGTGCTGCCATCAGGGACTTGTGTCACTTAACCTAACTCTTCTTCATTTAGGATCAATCTTTCTCATACTAGGGTCAAAAAGTGTTCCAACGGTTCGGGCTTGACACCACATCTGCCTCAGTTCACTCCCATGCTTTCAGGACCCAACTGCTCTTCTACTACGAACGGGATTCAAATGAGGTCATTTAGCTCGACGTTTCTCTACCATGCTCCTCCGAAGAGGGACGATCCGGGCTCCCACCATCCCCACATCTCTCCGAGCTTTAGGTCATTGTGCACGAACTAACCAAATGTGCAAGTTGCTGGCACTCTGCTTCTGAAGATCGTCATATATTGACACCACGATACTCCATCTTGTCTGCTCGTCTTCACCCTAGTGTCAATTTCATCCCTGATTTCTCCGGTGGCGTCTGACGTGATATCCTGCCTCTCTTCGATTGGCGTAATCTCCTCATCTATAGAGCCAATCATCCTCTTGAAGCACCCGTTTGTCCCCAAATAAATCACCTAGGACGCCGTCCACCGCATCAGTCATTCGTGCATAGTTTATTTTGCTACACGACGTTCCTGTTGAACCCGACCCATTGGAACGATCTCAGGGACCCGTGCCTGCTACTAGAGCCTGTTCCCCGGGCGACATTCGCGTTCTCGCGCAAAGTGCCTGGACTAAATGGAATCCCCTTCTTTCCTTGCATTGTTCCACCTTCTGCGACCTTTGGGGTTAAATTCTTCATGGGCTTGCCATTCGTACCCTCGATATCAATGCACTCTGGACCCTGGACATTCCTGAGATGCAGACTGACAGCCCGATCTAGAACGACACTCCCGTGTAGCCACTCTGATGCATGGCAACACTTCATTGGCTATGAGGGGGCATCACTGACAGCACAGGGATACAACAGTCGGTCGATCCCGAATATGATCATAGACTTACAGTGTAGACATTGAAGCCTGCCTGAATATCTAGCACTGGAAGACTCGACTTAGAACCTATCTTCAACTATCGAGACTACGCATTTTATCAATGAGATAGGTTGACCCAAAGAATGAAGCGTGCGTAGTCCAAGGATAGCATCGATAGCACCCTGGCGATGCTTGTGGTAATGTGGATGATCGTTTCGTGGTATCGATCAAGTAACTAGGGCCGGGGAATTGGTACGACATTGGGCCATGGGTTGGCTCACACCAGCTTCTACGAGAGCACTGAATATATTCTATGGACAAAGAAAGTGAACCATGGTAGGTTAAATTTCCTCAAGTTGAATAGGCCTCTTCCGAATGCCTGCTCCTGCGAGTCCTACCAAAATCAAGCACTTTCTCATCACAGAAACGATTTATTCGACGATATAAAAAATCCTCAAAGAGACATGAGCGATGTGATTTCAACAAAGAGCAAAAAAGAGAAGGAGAGTATAGACAAGAAGGCAGTACAAAAAACGAAATAAGACGAGGGGAGCTGGAGGCGTTGCGGAGTCCGATGTTGGCTCTCAACTTCGAGCGGAGACAAATTGAGCAAGACCAAACTGGCGGGACACGAAAATTCAATGACAAAACTCTGACAACGACCATGCTCGCCGTCGGGCTCGTCGAAAACGAAAAATCGACACTAGCCAAGTGCCCAATGACGCCTGCGCACGGGCCACCCCACAATGCAAAATGTGCGTGACGGGGGGTTGTCACGGTTCAAACAGCTCTCTCGCTTTCTACGCTGAGTCAGGAGCCGTCCCACGAACACGTTGGCAGAGCTCTCTTGCTCGCTGTGAACAACGACTGCAGAAATTAATACGAGGTTCGAGCAGTCGAGTGTATCACTTTCAGTTTGTACTGATTGAGTGTTTCCGCAGATTCAATCGGAGAACGTTCAGGGAGTTGTCGGAGTACGACCTGGTAAGTGCTTGTCTTACTCCGACCTCACATACCTTTCTTGTCTCTTTGTCGCGTCTCTAACATGTCTTGCCTCGCCAGCACAGATAAACGTCTAGTAACTCTATCAGCCTACTTGATACGAGGCAGCTCGCCCATCAATCATGTCCGAGGCCCAAGGCGCCACCGCTGATCAAGTCGCCCAACAAGGGCATGTACGAACCCCAACGCCAGACGGGACTCAAGTTCCAGAGCAACAACAGCCCAGCGGCAACCCCTTCCCCCCTCCCGGCTATCAAGCCTACTACACATACCCTCCCCACGATGCTCCCCCAGGCGACGGAAGCGCCCCAGCGAATGGTGCACCACCATACTATCCATACGTAGGACCCATGGGCACCGTATATGCATATCCAGGCCAGCCTAATACTGGCGGCTACAATCCCATGACCCTCCCTTCCACCCTTCCTATATCGCAAGGGATGCAGCGGTCTAAACGTAAACAAGTTAAAAATGCCGTAAGTCTTGTCCGTTCTGAGCGTCTTATCTCTCGACTAAATTGTATCAATTAGTGCACGAATTGCGCGACCGCATGTAAACGGTGCGATAATGCACGTCCTTGTGAACGATGCAAGAAGTACGGGATTGAAGCTACTTGTCAAGATAGTGCCAGGAAAGAGAGGAAAAAGGGAGTAAAGAGGGGACCGTACAAGCGTAAGAGCAAAGTCTCCAATTCAGGATTTGATGGTAACCCCTTCGTCCGGAATCGTACAATCAATCGCTCATACTCTACTAGATCCCAACTCTAACCCGGAGGGCGACTGGTCACCGGCCGGCGTTCCAAATGGTGACCCCAACGCCGTTCCCCAGCTCCCACAAGGCCAACCTCCATACCCCGAAGGCTATTATCCCTACTACCCGTATCCAATGCCAATGCCGGGTCAAGAGGGAGCGCCCCCAGGCAATCCTCCTGACCCGTCAGGCAACGGCGCCTTCCCCCCACCACCGCAGTTCTATGCTCATCTCCATCCTGCTGCCTATCCTCCTTACCCCCCTTGGCAACACCAGCCGTACCAGCCTCATCCAGGCCAACCAGGTGACCCAACTCAACCGCCTCCCGAAGGCACTGTGGCTCCTCATCCAATGACGGTGAGCGGCTCGGGGTTGTTGAAAGAAGACGACCCTACCGCAGTAGCTGGGGAGCATCAAGCTGCAGGAGATATCGCCGCTGTCGCCGTTGCCCTCGACGCAGCCATCACAGCAGCTAAGCCCCCAAAGAAGAAAGGGAGCAAGAAAAAAGACGATGATGGGAAGAAGAAAAGTCCAAATTCGGGTCGGACAGGGAAATCATCAAAACGACGTGCTGAAGAAGGAAAGGCTGAGGGTGCAGGACCTCAAGGCGCTCTCGACGCCGCCTTAGGGGCCATCGACCCATCTGTTACCTCCGGACAGGACGGCGCTTCTGGGGATGGCGTGACGGTTGGACCATCCTAAAAGGCTCCTCTAAGGAGAGAACTCGCCCGTTTCCAAGCTGTGTTTCGTTTTCGATGTCTTTGTCTTCTTCGTTGTCGCCTTTCGAACCCCTACTTATTCAGTGTCCCAAGAAGGTATCAGAGGAGCCTCCCAGGGTCATTATGCGTATCCCCTTCACGTTGCTCTTCCTGTAATCAGCTTCGTACGAATTCGTTATGATAATCTGTGCTCTTTGCATCGCTCAATGATCTACGTTGTGACTCCGGACTACACCGTGATAACCTTTACATCTGATATTCCACCGTTCTGCAGGATCGTGTGCCCATCAAAAATGAGTGTCAAAGATGTGTCTTCGGCCGCCTTCTGCCCTACCAGGGGGATCTCGAGCACTCGCTTGTCAAGCACACCATTGGCTATGATCTCGGCACCTGACTCTCGAATATCATAAGTGGGACGAGACTTCTCTAGGCCCATCACGATAGCCGCCCCTTCGCGTACCAATAGAGGAAGCGATGAAAAGTCGTGCTCTTCGGTAAACCATCCAGGACCTTGGCGTTCTTTCCGATCGAGAAGGCCAACCCATCGCCCACGAGGCACATAGTAAGTTACTTCGTTATCGGGTGAGAATATAGGTGCGACGAGGAGATCGGGGCCGAACATGTACTGACGATAGCGTGGTAATCAGGGTAAGATATCGGAAGAAAATGGAATAGAAAACCGACTTGCCTGTCGATCAAGCGTCCACACCGTTGGATCCTCGGGGAATTCCAAGAACATGGCACGCAAGATAGGAACTCCAGTTCTATTGGCCTCCCGTGCCGCACTGATGATATATGGCATCAATCGGTGCTTCAATTCAACGCTATCTTTTAGCACATCAGATGATTCTGGAGAGTCAGGTTCGATTTCCCAAGGCACGCGATAAGTTGTTGATCCATGCAATCTTGAATGAGAAGCCAATAACCCCCCTAGAATATGTCATGTTATATGCGGGCTCTGTAGGGTTTAGAGTGATGGACAAACATTGCACCCAGCGTTTGTACACAGAAGGATCGGGGGCAACCGCGCGGTCACCTGGCGCTTTGAAGCCGCCAATGTCAGTGGCATGATAGCCGAAACCTGAAATGCCGAGGGACAGACCCTACGTCGAGGGACGAAATTACAGAGCAATCTTGATCGGAGACGGAAGCAACTTACCCCGCGAAGAGCTTCGGACATTCCAGTCCATAGAGTCGAGCAGTCGCCTCCCCAGTGCACGGGGAACCGTTGACTTCCTGCCGTCGCACTTCTAGCAAAGAGGCATGCTCCTTGTTTCCCTCGCTTCTCTATCATCACCTCATAAACAGCCTGATTGTATAAGAGAGTATAGCTGAAAACAAGTCAGCGGTGTTTGGGATGTTGCGAATGCTTCTCACTAATTGTGGTGGGATTGAGGGTCTGATTTGTCGAATAGCTGGACGCCATCCCAAGGAATGCGCTCCCCGAAATCCGTTTTAAAAGAATCAACCCCCAAATCCATCAGTTTTGCCAGGAAGGACTGGTACCATCTCTTGGCTTCTGGGTTCGTGACTGTGTCGACATAAGGTGAAGCTCCGCACATGCCTACGGGAGAGGAACAGTCGCTTACAATCGACGATTGCCATCCCTGACTGCCATCGATCCGTTTGCCAAGTGGTTCCGTCCAACTTTTTAATGAAATACCCCTTACGATCGCCTTCTTCAAAAATGGAGGACTCTTGAGCTATGTACGAGTTGATCTAGAAGACGACGTTCGAACGATATCTTCTCCGTATAAAAAGGACTTCCTCACCCAAACACAGACTTTCAGTCCGCGTTCATGGAGTCTCCTGATGAAACCCGCCGCATCCGGAAAGAAATCCTGATCAAACTCAAAATCACACCACTGATAGCCTTTCATCCAGCTGGTGTCATATGAGTCAATTTCACGTAGTAGGTGGTCTCTTTTCGCTCACAAGCAGTCGAAATGGAAGACGCTTAGGGGGATCTGACGTTGGGAGAGGCCATCCAAGAAGCTAGTGACTGTCTCCTCATTATAACTATCAACGCATAAGCGGTCAGACACACGAGACGGAACATCAACTTACTTGGTGAGGAAACTGGTTGTGAGCCACAGCCCAAAAGACCAGACTGGCGGAATGGGAGGGCGCCCAGTGAGCGCTGTGTAAAGCTCAAGGATCCTCTTAGGATGCGGGCCATTCAGGATGAGCACTCGAAGGGATTCGCCAGGGGCAGATATTTGCAACTATCCAGTGAGAGCATCACTACGCGTAACTTGCATGCAATTGCAGGGGACACACCTTATCCATCCGTTCACTCTGCACCTCGAATGAGACGACATCAGTTGAATCAACGAAGATGGCATAGCCTTTGGAAGACAAAATGAATGGAACGTCTTTGTAACCTAAGTATTCGCATAAGCATATCGAACCTATTTATCAGTGGCATCAAGATACCATATGGCGAATCAGTTCCACCGTCTTCGTTCCATATATCGACCCGTTGGCCATTCTTGACAAATGGTCCAAAACGCTCGCCCAAACCGTAGAAGGTTTCTCCCGGTGCAATTGAGAAGCTTATACACATCTTGTTATCGAAGTTATAAGATCGGGGCCCCTCATTACTTAATTTACAACGTCACTTACATAGCTTTGCCTTTGCCCACTGACTAAAAGATTAGGCCGATTGTAGGGTTCTATGTTGGTTGTAGTCGTGTAAAGTGAGTCGTTGGTCCTCGACGAGTGCAAGGAATCAGTGATCCATCTGAATGTGATACCAAGTTTTTAGTCAGGGGCCTGGGGGTAGTTCAATGATAACATACTGCAAGGAATCGAAGCCTATTTCAGTCAATTTCTTTGGATGCTTGTTCGCGTCTGAAGAATGAAATTGCAAAGCAAAGGAGTCGGGCTGAGTGTCCAGGGTGGCACTCAGTTTCCCGGCAGAGACACTGGCCTCCTTGGCTCCAATTTGAACCGTGACTGATACGAAAACTTGGTGAGCGTATGAGATATTTGAACTAGATAATCACCTACCAGTATGAGGGGTAAACTCGATAGGCGGTTTACCGCCAAAGTCAGGAAACCTCTCGAAGCGAGGTTCTTGATTTGCTTTACGGGCCTGCGCATCTGCAATCAGGAATTCTGAAAACCCAAAACGCTGAAACCCGTACCAGAAAGTGACTGGCACGAAGTTCCAGAATATCTTCGGTTCCTTTCGCGCCAGGACTTGACAGCTCGAGTGTAATGGTGGGCTTGTTGAGCGTATCTCCACGATGCCTTATGTGGCGTGTCGTGCATACGGCTCGTAACCCTTCTGAATGACTCTCGTTCCTATTCTGATCGTCTAGATCGCCATTAGATCTTCCATCCTTCTATGTGCTTTGCGATGCCTACTATGAACAGACGGCAGCACTGTCACCTTATACACCTCGGCTGCGGGACTGATCTTGATACCATCCTTCACGTCCCAGGTCCCGTTAGTGAACCTCATTTCGTCAACAGTTCACAGCAGGTGCAGAGAGAGAGGAGTCTTGGTAGATGGAGGCGATCTGGCCACATTCCGCTTGGTGTGGTCCTCATATATCGCAGACTTCATCCCGGACCGAGATTCAATATTGACGATGTCCCATGGTCTAAAGCCCTTCCTTGGACGTCATATGATAGCAGGCCATTCGCACGAAGCAGCTAAGCCGTCAGCGTGCTCTAGGGAACCAGGGAGTCGGACATAGGAATGCGAGAAGGACACCGCGGCCGGGTCGTTGAGCTAAAAGCTCGCATCAGCACAACACATATGCATAAGTCCTTCATCATTACAGGTTCTCCGAGACTCTAGAACTCTGTTACATCCATTCCCGGGAATCATTATACTTAGCATAAATTAATATTTTACAATGTCTGAACTAATTGAGATCGACCCCGGAAGTTGCAGACGGCACGGGAACGGTAGAAATTGTGCATACAAAGTGTACAAAAGTTCACTTGTTCTTCCACTGAGCTTCCCAAACCTGTCAAAGGGCATTGGTGAGAGGTTCTATCGATAAAGGGCACGCCATACCTCGAAGAAGCGACGTCGATCGGTCACCTTGATACCTCGACAACTTGTCAGATCCAGTTTGGTCAATATCGGGCATGAGTCGATAATGCGAAAAACACCATCCTCTTTGAAAATTTAGGCAACAGATAACCATGGTATCCTAGCTTGCTCACCGGTGAATTTCGTTCCTGCCAGCTCCAGAGTTTCCAGGCTCTGACAAGCAGAAATATAGCGCCAGGCATCATCGTCAACTCCAGTGTTATTCAGCAGCAACGTCTTCAATGGGCTCTGAGTGAAGGGAGGATCGATCTCTGAACCGATTTCTTCGAGTTCTCCTGGTACAAGTCCACAAAGGACCGATGAACGAAGAGCTGTGATATTCGACAAGTTGAGACTCTACGAGGTCAACAGAAAAGATTAAAATCCCATGATTGCCATTGAGATTTCACACTCACAGTACACTTTCGCCCTGCTTTCCGCACAAAATTTTGCAGAGCACGCTCAGAGCTGACGCCCAACTTGATGTTGCTCACGAGACTGACTTCCGCGAGGTCTTCGCACTCCGCCAGTATGTCGGTGAGTTCCCTCAGATTGGCATCTGTCAATACCATCGCAGAACTGTTCATGCGAGCCGAAGATCCAAGGCCCGCACCCAAGGCTCCGATGCTGAGTTTCCGTAAAGTTCGGAATGGCTTGAGTGCGGCAACCAGTTGAGTGCCTGTTATCACCGTCGATGTGATATTCAATTTTCGCAAAGGGGGGCTCGGATTATTTGGGAGTCCCACCGGCATGTGCGTGATGTTTGTGAACGACAGATCCAGAGTTTCCAAGTTTGGTAAATATCGAAGGAGAGGGAGAAGATAAGTCTCGGAAATGCGATTCAGTTTCAGTTTGAGAGTCTTGAGCGAAGGCATTTCGCCAATATTCTCGTCCTTCAGATTTTGTTCCAGCAGAGTCTGAATCTTCTGCATCATGTTGTCATTCTGTGGACAGAGCGGGCGTGATCAGCTGCGGTGAAAGCTATATGGCTCGGATCGAACCCACAAAATTAGGAAGCGACGCAGCCTTTAGGACTTCAAGTCTCTTGGCAGATACGAGGATGGGGACGACGGCCAACGGAGGAACTGAGGTATGGCTTATATTGAGGACTCTCAGATTCGGGCATTTTGCCAGAGAGGCGGCTGACTTCTCGGCAACTTTGACGCAACCTCTTTGGAGAGCCTATGAGCATCCAAGCAGTTGTCAATTGCAGGTGGGCTTGCCTGAGGTTGACGACCTCCAGACGATCACATTTGTCCAACACTGACGCGACACTCCTATCATCAGCTGCCTTCAACTCTATCAACTCCAAGGAGGTGAGCTGCGACTTGAGGCGGCCGACTTCCACGATTGTGAATTTAGTTACGCCAGTCATTTCTTCGGAGAATGTGATTGCATCTCCTTGGATGAAGAATTCAACAATGAGAGGGTGACTCAGAAGAGCAGGGTGTGCCTGGCGCAACATGGCAAATATCTTCGTAATGATGGGTTCTGGCAGCCTTCTGAGCCATCGTTGTGTCGTCCTTCTTCTCGTATCGTGGAAGACGAATTGTAGCTTGGCCACAAAAAGTCTGGCACAGATGGTCGTCAACGCCGGGACATGGTCAGGCGGTAGTGTTCTGATAGAGAAGGCACTGGACGTTGGGTCTTGCAGTTGTGGGACGCGAAGCCCGTCGGATTCGAGGGCGGCACCAATCGACGGTGCTTTCCTGGCACGTTTCGCAGGAGGCTGGGTGCCCTTGGAATTTCGTTTTGACATGTTCTCGATGCGAGAGCTATGGAGGCTGAGTGTACCCAGTCATGGTCGGACTTGATGTTGACGATGGCTTTGAGTGAGACTGGGGCGGCTCCGGTCGGAAAGATAATTCGGATCGCTGAAGACGCTGGTCGACATTTAGCAAGACAATTAGGGTTTCAAGGTCTCAGCCACCACAAGGAACCCCTCAACCCAAGACCATACTGATCAAATATGCCTGGCGACTCGGTGCTGTACTCAGAGAGACCTGAGTGGTCTGATATCCAGCCGATCGCTCAATATGAGACTGTAACGCCTGTGGCACCCATCTTCTACTCGGACGAGTGTAGGTATTGCTTCCATCAATCCGATCAGACGACAAACCCTTCGATATAGACAAAGATGCGACTGGGTATTTCAGAGCAGTCGTCAAAGCCAACGAACGGAGCGAACGCGTGTTGCAGCTCACTGAACATATCATACGACTCAATCCAGGCCACTATTCAGTTTGGTATGTCATTGTAATGATCTATTTCGTAGAAGCCTATTCATCCACGGAACAGGCAATACAGATGGAGTACTCTTCTGGCGCTGGGAAGCTCGCTCGAAGACGAGCTTTTGCTCATGGACGAACTGGCGACAACCTATCTTAAGACGTATCAGGTCTGGCACCATCGTCGCCTTATCATCACAGAATTAGGGGGGAAATCGAACCCAGCTCGGGAACTGAGATTTATAAGGCAAGGTCTGAATGTTGATAGCAAGAACTACCACACCTGGGCCTATCGGCAATGGCTACTGGCGCACTTTAACGAAGACGCCCTATGGGAGGGAGAATTGCCGTTCGTGGAAGAAATGCTGGATGAAGACGTGCGAAACAATTCGGCGTGGCACCATCGTTTCTTTACCGTTTGGCAGTCGGGCGTTCGGGCAGGTGAGGAAGATCGAGAGTACACCCTCAATCGTGAACTATCGTGAGTTTCTCACAAGAACCAGGTCCTTCTAATGCGGCTAGAGGTTGATCTTGATATAGATACACGAAAGAGAAGATAGCGCTTGCTCCGAACAACGGCTCCGCTTGGAACTACTTACGAGGGGTCCTTGACTTCACAAAGACCTCCTACTCCACGCTGCGAACATTTATCGAACCATATACGGCCCCTCGGGACGAATCCGAGCCAGAAGTCTTGGATCTCGATAATCCGCTGCCGTCGAAAGACGCTCAGCTGCCATGCGTCGCTGCCATTGAATTTCTGGCCGAGATCTATGAGAGTGAGGTTGACAATGCCAAGCGGGCTGCTGAGGTACGTCTGAGTGATTCAGACGCGAGTTTTCACTGATTGCGGTCCAGTTATACCGGTCTCTCGCAGAGGTACACGATAAAATCAGAGAAAAGTCGGTGCATCTGCTTTTGAGATCTCCGCCGGGCCCGCTGACAGACTCGCTATTAGATATTGGAATTATCGAGTTGGGGAAGCCTTGAGTTCGGCTGGGCAGGTCGTTGCTTCTTGACAGAGAAGGGCAGTCAGCGGGTGCGGAGAGCTGATTTAGTGCGGCGAGAGAGCACCAAATAAATAATTCCGACTGTCACTGTACATCCATGAGGACCAATGTTTTCTGCTCAGACTCGCTCTTTTTCTAATACGTCACTCTTTATTAAAACGCCCTCCCAGAGTAAGCATCCGACGCTCTCCATGGGTAGCTTTCAGAAATGGTTCATCTTGATGACAGGCACCAGCACTCTCGTCCCCAGTCCCACATCTCCCACCGCGTCAGGCTCGACCTTATTCATGGACCCTCAAGCTCTTCCAGAGTCGCTCGCCAAGAGCAAAGTTATGAAGGGATGGGCGGAAGGCCTGAAAGCGCGAATTGACAACGTGAATGCGATGGCAATAGTGGTAACCACGGTTCTTTTGCTTCCGCTCACCACCGCTGAGGAGTCTTTGATTGAAGGCCACATTCTTGGCTGCCGTCCAAGCTCAATTGATATCTTTCACCTGGCAATCTAATTCTACGAGTCTTGAGAAGGCAATCAACATCTTCTCATTCGTCGGACTCGCATTCGACATCATCGGTACTGCTACCGGCCTCATATCTGCTTTAACCCTCCAACCAGATACAGCTCGGATACATGAAGCTGTATTGAACGCAGACGAATCATATGCCACCTGGAAGCTCATTACGGACGAGCTACAGGTTCTGGATATCGAAGATCAGGCGTTCCAAGGTCGCTCTATTCCCCAAAATATTTTCCAAGAGGTCACCGCCAAACGACGAGAGAGGTTCCAAAGGAGACAGATTCTTGACGCGAGGAAGAACACTTGGGATGAAGGTGAGAAAGTCAGAGTCGAAGAACTCGAGGACCTCAGAAGGGTGGTCGTTGTGGGAAGCGTCAAGGGCCTGCCTCCACTCGTCATGATGTCGCTGGGGATTATCTGCTTTTTCGTGGCCTTGATCAGCTTCCTCATTGCGACTCAACCTCCCGCGGTATGGATCACCACAGTCGCGGTTATTGCCATCTCCATCGCAATGCTGCCTTTCGATGCGTTGTCCCATAGGTGGCATCCTGCTGGCTCCATTGATCGATATCTGTCAAACATGTTTATTCGCCGAAAGCGTGTCGCAGACCAGGAGTCTGCAGGAGAAAAGTCAGAAGCTGGATCCGTATGTTCAATCGCTCTCGTATTGCACGATTCTAACTTCGTTCAAGAAACCAGTGTGAAGCATAGAAGTGTACTGATCCATCTAACAAGCTTTCCCGCATATCTTGCTATTTTGAATATATTGTACATCTCGTTTCCGTGTATAACTTTGCCTTCTTGTGGACGCTTGTAATTCTTAATGTTGTGGCATTCCGAAAACTGCTTTGAGTGGTCTCATTGTGTCTCAGCCTCAATAATCCCAATAATGATATTGATCGCACAAAGCGATTTTTTGGTCTGTTGGTGACGTTCAAGAAAGAGTAACGCAGCCGTTTGAGCTGTCTTCGATGAAGATACCACCGTAGATGAGACCCTCTGCTCCCCGGATGTGCTCCTGATATCCCTGGTGGGCGACATCAATGCCCTATAATCGAAAGTTAGCAGAGAGCGAACTGTGTCGACGAGACATGCATACCTGAGGTCCAGTGGGAAGTTTCAGGAAACCGAAGTGGAATTGGCCACCGTCTGAGTTGTCGTTAGTGAAAGGTCCAGCAACCTTCTTCAACGGCTCGTAATTCTGAGAGTAATAAACGGTGGTCTTGCTGGTAGAAACACCTCGTCAGTTAAGTCGAGAAAGGGGCCTGGTTCTTCCTTACTTGGTGTTCCAACCAATGGTCAATGCAAAGTTGTGCCAAGTGAAGTCGGTGAAGTCGGTAATGAATACGTTTTGCTCGGGAGTGGGGACTGAGAAGCCAGCGATACGCAAGGTCTTGGGGTTGTGGATTGGGATGGATTCCTTCGAAGGGGTGAAAGGAGTGCCGGTCTCGAGATCGAAATGATCTCCATTGAAGTCATTGCGTTCGTGCCAAACGGGCTGATTGACACTCAGATGCGAAAAAGAGAGCAACGAAAGAGGTACGAACGTGATATTCATGGCTGTAGTTCAAGGGTTTCAATGGGTCGGTTTGGATCGAGAAATGCACGGTCGTGGTGCCAATGACCGTAGAATCAGTTCCGTTGTTGGGTCCGGGAATCAATTCGGAGCGACGGAATCCTGACTGGAGAGGCCCGGAACCAGGGAAGAAAATGGACTGGTCATTGATGGTCACTTCAACGGGCTTCGCGTTGATCTTCTTGAGGTCAAACTAATCTCGGGTTAGTCGTAGAAAGAGATAGATGGAGTGGACACGTACAAGACTGGGAAGGACGATGGGGAATTTGATGATTTCATCGAATGTCTGGTTCTGTCCCAAGATAAATTGGTTGTTGTACAGTGCTGATGGACAAAATCAGGGAGTAGCTCAAATCCAAATGCTGGATACTCACAAGTGGTTTTATCGAAGTCAGCGGGGGTAGCAGTCAGAGGCACGCGTCCATCAAACAGAATCTTGCATGCTTTGGGCAAAGGGGTAGCGGAGACCAAGGAAGCCAAGAGCAACGAAGAAGCAGCAACCAACATCGCGGAAGCTCAGAAAGGGTGGAGACAGCGAGCGTGAAGCGATCATTATTTTCCAGCTCAACGGTTATAAAGCCACATCGTTTGACAATTGACGTGCTAGAGACGTGCGTAAAGCCGGCGAAAAGTCGGGTCTTGTTTGCGCTATTACTGGGGCGAAGAGCTGGCTAACTCGTGAGCCACCCAATAGAGGGAAACCTTCGGTCTCATTCCTGGCGACCAGGAACACGCGAGCTGCAAGAGAGGCGCAAAGAAGGAGATTCGCCGTAAATCGAAGCGTATTTCGGTCATTTTCTGCGAAAATCTACCGCTGATCGGAAAGTCCTGGCAAGCGTTGGCACGTTTTCAAGAACGTTAGTACAGGGGGGATGAGCTTCAGAGTAGACGTTATGACAAGGACACAGTTGTTGTAGTTGTCTCCAGTGGTGGCACTGCCTATGCCAGAGTTGGAAGCAAACAAGAAGCCACAAACGAGTCGCGGTTTCTTTCTTGTGTACACGTGATTATTTTCTTCTGCTCA
Organism: Sistotremastrum suecicum HHB10207 ss-3; assembly: GCA_001632355.1. Lineage (NCBI taxonomy): Eukaryota > Fungi > Basidiomycota > Agaricomycetes > Sistotremastrales > Sistotremastraceae > Sistotremastrum > Sistotremastrum suecicum. The sequence goes on from KV428141.1 coordinate 36,961, forward strand.
GAATGCTACACTTGCATCATCGACTTCGTCAATCGAGTAATCTCAACGTATCACTAAGAACTCCCATCGCTGTGACAGCAGCACCGGCACCAGCACCCTGAACTATTAGTGGACGAGCACCGTAACGTTCCGTGTGGAACGCAATAATGTTGTCCGACCCACCAAGAGACGTTGCGAAGGGATGATCAGCAGGATATCTGAAGAGAACACTGAGTCATACTGCTGAATGCCAAATATCGAACCTACTTTTCCAAAGATGCTTTGATCTCGTTTGTTTCCGCATTTATCACTCCTACATATCGGAGAACTTTATTCTCCTTTTTTGCCGAGGCCCGTAGCTCCTCAAAATGAGAGTCGAATCCGGCCAACCTGGAGACAAAGTCATCTCCAGAGAGGCCCTCCAGTTCTTTGGGAACCAATGATGTCGTTGATACAGATTTATATCCTTCAGCAAGTTTGTCCTTCAGAGAAGGGATCAATCGCGAAAGAATTGTCAATTTGCGTGCAACGTCGGCGCCGTTCAAGTCATCTCCAGGATGCGGTTCCTGGAGGACTTAATGAGAATATTCACGGAATGTTGTAGATTATCGGCCACATACGGTATATCCTTTTTCCCGGGCAATCTTCACTACTGAAGAGAAGGAGGGACCGGTCCCTTGGACGGTCGAGAACTCGTTAAAAATATAACTCAAGGTGCCGGAGAGGACACCTTCGATTTTACGAACCTGTTTGTGATTCAGTTTAAGCATAGAGCTTGCAAAATATATTAGCCAGTGCGCACGTTATCTCCAGTAGCCACAAGATCTCGAAGGGTGGATATGATCGGCAGACCAGCGCCGACAGTTGCCTCGTTAAGAATACGAGCTCCCGTCTTTGTACTGGCCGAAAGAATATCGTAGTACAGCGACAGCGATGAAGAATATGCTTTTTTGTTTGGGGTTATTATACTGATGCCTGCCCGCAGGAAACGAGGATAGAGGGCGGCAATATCGTCACTCGATGTATTATCGATCAAGACAGTTTTCTCGCCATCATCCACTAGCTTCCCCAGGTTCCCTAGCAGGCTTTCTGGAGACGCCGCGATGACTGACGATGACAGCGCAGTCTTCCAGTCAGCCTCCACAACGTCCAGACCGCTAGCGGCAAACAAAGACTTTTTCGATGTTGAAAGCCCGACTATGCGAATGACATGAGACTTGACGAGCGGGAGAGTCTGCTTCACGAATTCTGAACCCACAAGGCCAACACCCACGATGGCGACAGAGAGAGTCATGGTTGTATATTCGGACTTTTCGGATCTGCTTTAGCAAGATTGGCGTCATTTAGGCGCCGGTCTTCTCAGGGGTCATCCAGACCCGATCATGTCCGGCTATGTTTCTCTAAGAGAAATTATCAGCGTCCTCAGCCAGCTTGAGGGAGCGAAGTCTGGCTCATTTCAAGGCAGTGGTACGTTTAATTTCAAATTCAGAAGTTAAGATTGAGCTAACGGATGTGTTGCGCAGCTTCACGACCTGGAGAAACTTATCCTGATGCATATGAGAATGACTGGCTTGACGATGCAGACGAAGACCTGTCACCGAAACGTAGGAGGAGAAGACCAAAGTTGTGTGGATGATGACCTGATCATATGGCAGCGCTGTCAGAACGGAGACAGGAGGCACGAGCGTTCAAACAGTTCACTCGATTCGAGATGTGGGTCATTGTCTGTTCGTATTGCATCCTATGTCTCATGACGGTATAGGCAAATGACTCAACTAGACGGACAAGTGAGCTCAGGGACTTCCGACCACGTCTTTATCTGGAACTTTCTCAACAGTCATCACCAGCTTCGCACTCTCATCAACGCAGCGCGCCAGGTGGATTCCAGTGTAGTTGTTCTTTCTTCTGCTTTACAATTAAGTGCGTTCTATTCCCTCTTTATAATCTCCCAGAATATTGATATTCTGGTAGGGAGACGATTAAATAGAGTCTCTCAACTCTTTGAACGAAATTTCACGGAACTTTATCCCAGACATCTGAAGCGAAGACCGGAAAGGTCCAGGCCTGATCTTTTATGGAAAAGTCTTAACCCTTATGGTGTTCCCAAAGTCGTTAATATCACAAGCTCCCGGGATCCCCATACAGATGGTGCTCAGCAGGAACAGATACCAGGCGAACTGAGGATGCTTTCCAAAGACCTCGTCCAATTTCTTAACGGGCTCCGCGAATTCCCTGAGTTCATTGGTACGCCACTTCGATACTAGGATTCATCGATTGCCCATCATTTTGACAGATGAAGGAGTTTCAACGGCTGTAATGAACTTCCATGATGATTTAACTGTAAGCTTCGACCACGTAGCTTCTTGTCCGTAACTCAGATTACTACAAAATATAGTATTGGGCGTCTACATTGGAAGAGTTTGAAGGTATGCACGACCCCAGCCCCGGCAACCACCCCTGACGGGCTAGAACTCCTTAGGACAACTACGCTCTGCTCCTCTAGCACGATATATTGCAGATCTTATGCCGATGATTGGTACAAATCAGTCCTGTACTCAAATGCACTGTCTTATCTCTATCCCCAGGAACCCATCTAGACGCTTTAACCGGAGCACTTTCTTTCTTTGTTGAGACCGGTAGGAATTCTTCGTCTGGCACGCCTTGCGAAGGTTTAGCTTCTCCATGATAGGATTAGCGGCGATCCGACAGTTTCAATCTCGAGCAGTCTCAAATTTAGTAAACTTCTCTACAGTGGCAACTTTTTTCTCGGCGATCACAGCTCAAAGTAAGTCTGGATTGCAGAACAAGGGTCCATAAATAACATGCCTGTCAACAGCGCTTCAGATATCTTTCACTGAGGTATCAACGACCATAGGAGCAGCGGTCAATACTTTCTGGGTGGCTTCCCTAATCTTCAGTGTTGCAGCTGTCGTCAATAGTCTGCTAGGACTATCATGGAGCGGGACTTTATAGTGAGCCCGTGTCCAGATTAGAGCAACAACGAGTTGCTGAATTTATGCAGCCGTTCTCCTCGACATAAAGTCCCTTTTATCGTGAGGATGTGGCTGCCTGGAAATCCTCTAGCATTATTTCTGATCGCGGTGGAGTTGTTCTTCATTGGACTGATTCTCTTTGTGCGTTCATCTAAGCAGGTGTGTCCTTAATTATTGCTTTCGTACTGTAACCGATCATTTAATTGCATGGCAGAGTCAAGCCACTATCATACTCACTACTGTGCTTGCTATCTGCTACTCGGGTGCTATACTGTGTGTTATCGTCTGGGTCTCACTTGAACGGTGGACTTTTGCGAAATATCAAGGCCTAAGATGGCTCTACGATGTCCTTGCCGTCCAGTTTGAGTTCGTGACCCTTGCTAATGATGCACTCCTCGATTCTTGGAACGAAATCGCCGTCCTTTTCCACCCTATCATTCGTTTCCTAGAACGACAGCCTTTCAGATGGAGTCAAAAATTATCCACGAACTCTTTTCGCCCGTCTCGCAGATCACAGCCACCTTCGCAGTTACCACCTCCAGTAACGGCGCCTATTACCATCCCCAAAGATACTGATGATACCAAAAGCTTACCCCAATTATCGATACGAATTCCGCCCAGTGGATCCATCGGGGTACGAACAGCTCCTATTGAGCTTGAAAGTGCCCGATGGGATCCAGTCCAGAGTCCAGTCGACACTCCACATCCTCCCACAGATAATTCGGAGTCGCCTTATAAAGACCTCATGTCAGCGTATACGCCTGTGACGCGCCCGCCTCTTGATGCCAGGCTACAATGGAAACGCGCTATATCATCCATTGTATTACAAAAACGCCAATCTATGAACACTCCTCGGCTGACAGCTCTTCCTAATTCCCCTACATTCGACCGCGACCTCCAACGCAGGGAATATTTTCCTCCCTTCTTGAGTATCCGAGAGGATAGTCTAGATGATGATCATCTGTCATTCCAACCTTTTAAAAACTCTATCTCGGTCCTTGCTAATGAAGGCCTAATACGCTCCGTCAACTTTAGTCCCGACGGCAAGTATCTCGCGACTGCCAGTTGGGATCGTAGTTCAAGGATCTTTCGGGTCGAAACTCATTCGGTGAATATACAAAACGTCGTCCAATTAATTCGTTCATACTGACCGAGTTCTCAGAGATTTTCCCTCGAGCAGTCTCGCGTTCTGACCCTTACCGGTTTCGGTAGACAGGTTTTGTGGTACGTCTCGAATAAATTCCTTGTGGTCTTAGCATTAACGGAGGTACAGGTCTAGTGACGGAACGACTTTGCTCAACCGCCTTACTCATAGTGTTGCGACCTGGCGCCAGGATGGGACCCTAGACGTTATGCCCAGACCCGACAGCGTTGATTCTTTAGCATGGATGGATGACGGATCTTGTCAGTAGACATTTGTTATGCGAATCTCTCTGGCTGACGGCAAGATACCACAGCGTTCGCTTCCGCTGAAGGGAGCAAGGTTTATGTCTTCGTAAGATCATCGCTTGGCTCACCCTTTCTCAGACTCACACCTTGCAGGATCTCGGTGATCGTGAGCACGCGCGCGAGATCCATGATTTTGATCGCTTTCAGCTCCACGATATTGTTATTGCGGGTAACACAAACCGCATGGTTGCCGTCGCCTCATTGACGGAAATAAAGGATGAATCGACGCCCTTTCAATCAAAAAGTGCTCGACGGATACTCGGTGAGTTACTACTAATTCAGCTTTCGTATTTGGTCAGATCTGACTGTGAATCCAGTATACCACATGATGAAGAGAAAGATAGAAAGGTATGCTCCACTCGTTCGGCCGTGTTGAATGATGTCCTTAAGTTGGCACCTTGCTTCTCCAGTCAAATTCCGATTATGGAGAACGTCACACATATCGCTGTTTCCAAAGCTGGAGACCATGTTCTCCTGAGCTGCGAAGGCAGTGCATATCCTACGTTATGGAAATTACATCAAGTGCACGGGATGATGCGTATTCAATTTCTCCGCGCGTATTGTCCTGAACGCGACGGCCCTTGGGCAACAAGTCCTGTCTTCGCTGGACCAGACGATCAATTTGTCGTGGGATGTACCAAAGGTCTGCCTAATTTCATCTAGTACCATGCCTTCCCTAACGTCAAAATAGGCAACGACATTTATGTATGGAATCGAGACAACGGGAACACGCTACAACATATCAAGGACCAAGATCACCCAGCCGGACGAATAAGTAGTCTCGCAGCGAGAACTACGAGTTCGGGTCGAACCCTCCTGGCGGCTGGATATACCGAGGGTCATATCCGATTTTGGACAAATTTCGAATCCCAGATCGCTGGCGATGATAGTACCGACTCGCAACCGCGATGATCCAGCTCGTATTCGCGCTTATCGTCATGTATATCTTATCGCTCTCGTGCTATCGGTGATCCAGCGTTTGAACACCCACACATATATATGTGATTGAGTGATTTATTCGTGACTTCGACTGAATGGGAGATGTTGATCAGTAGGCTTGCCTTGCCATTGGTGAAGGACGCGTACGGGCCCAGCTTGAAGCACACATTTATTTACAGGAATCGATCAATCAATGGCAACCTCAGTGCACGTGGAATTTCTTTATTCTTCTCAAACCCAAGATGAAGCTACCAGTGGCTATTTTGTTACTGATACTCCTGACAGGCTACACGAACGCGTCCCCTCGGTATTCGTAGATCAAGCTTCGATCAAGCTGTGATCAACATAAACTTTACATGGCGGTTATTCGAGGTAGAAATCGATCCCACCGAGGGCTACATTATCTCTGCTAGGTCATCACGGTCACAGGAGGGTGACCGAGGCATGGGGTGATGCAGAGCTGCGGCCTCAGGATGATCGTAGATCGGGCATGCACGTTGATGAATGACCCGCGACACACACCTGTAAATCTCACACTTCGACCGTGATCAGATCTTCGAAGTTTCGTGAGTGAAGTTCTCAAGGGATGGTGAGCCCATCGAACAGTATTTTGGGCGATCGTCCAAGTGCTGAATATGCAGATCTCTCAGGCTGGCGGAGGTATCGTGATCAAAATAGGAGCAGAATCTTGACCGTAGCGACAAAAAGGGTCCGGATGTGAGGCGGTGGTCGAACGTGATAGCATAAGAGCATGGATGCACCGTCCAGGAAGCCACTGTGGTGGGAAACTGGATGATAAATCGTCCAGTGAGGGTGGCCTGTTTTGACCCTATGCAGCAGGTTGGCCTCCTGAACTTCTCGTCTTATGTAGAGTCTTCACATTCGTGTTCAAATTATGCAGTGCGCGGTGCCGAACCCAGAGTTGTCTCGCAGCAAGTGAATAGCATTTTTGAGTTAAGCGCTATTTTTCCTGCCGAATGACAAGGCGAACGGGATTCATAAGTCACGATTGCTGGAAGGAAGCAAATGGTGTGAGCTATTTCTACGGAGTTCGGTGACCCTCGAAGCCTTCGTTCGTCTTTGGGAGAAGTTGAACGGCAGGAGCGCGGTTGGCCAATCGGAGTTTCAAATACCCAACGTTCGCCTTCAACCTTACCTTCAAGTTGATTTGTTGACAGACAGCTTTTTTCTGACGGCAGAGACCACGAGATCAATAGCAACGAGGAAATTTATTTCGGAGATGGGTGTCATCTCAAGGGTCACACGGCGTCGACAGGGTGCAGAGGGCGAACAAACAACGCCACTAGCAGAAGCTCAATCTGAATTTCTGTAACTTCTTGTAGGTCGTGGAATCAGCTCGGTGACATATTTTACCCCGAGAAGGTTGATTATTGGACTGACCCAATATTTGAAGTTTGAAAGGCATTGTGAATAGTGTCAATGAGCTCTAGTAAGTTGAGCTGATTGAACGTAGTGGCAGATAATTGCTTCAAGCTTTCCCAACATCTGCCAGTGCAGCTGGAAGATTGTGGAGAATCATACTGAGATATCTAGAGAACAAATCGATGCCGATAGAAGATAAGGAGTGCATGTGCTCTGGACGAAACCCAAGGGAGCATACCATGGCTCTCTCGGAGACCGTAAGGCACATAAGTACTAGATCTTTCCTATTGACCTGCTTCTCTGAACAGTGTGAAACATCTTGGGATTCTCGGATGAACCGTCAATCTCAGGTCTTGTTCTTGATTATATTCTTTTGAACGGCATGCTTTACTGGATGACTATCCCCGCCGTGGTCACTGCAACTGTGAAATGTATTGACCCTTTCTGAAAAACAAGGGAGAAAGACTTGCCGGGGCTTCGCAGAATGGCTATCGATTAACTTTCTGATGTCTACGTCTGGCCGCGTATCCCATGACTGAGCCGCGCGTGTTTCTCTTTGACTTCGTCCGTCTTTCCTCCACGACGCAACACATCTCAAGTTGCTCGACTGTCATTCATTCAGAATAGCTTGGAGAGTAGTGACTTGGTGGTTAACATGGACAGTCTCACGTATCGTTTCCGTCCTAATATCCAGTCCCCCGAGCTCTGTGAGTCATCCAATCCTACTTGATCGTTTGTCGACTGAAAAAATCCCAGAGTCGGTACACGTAAATCCAGTGATGACTAGAGCAATAACCAAAGGAAGCATTGTGCAGGCCTAGTCCGTGCTTCTGTACCCATCTCGTCGACGTCCAGCCTCTCTTCGTCCCTTCTTGGACAGTATGCATCAGAACGAAAGCTTCAACGCACCCATGAGGTCCGTCTCCTGATCCGCACTAACCCAAGGACTTCAGGTATCGAACACAGTTGCTCACGTTGGTATACAATTATGTTTTCCCATGAGGCACATAACCGCCTCAACTCTCACCTACGATGGACGGCAACCTGGCTTCATTTTTGTATAAATATTCTGCGATGCTCTCGATATATCCTCACCCCAACAACCCACCTTTCTCAACAAACTCAAACCTTTCTCTTCACCGATATGAAGTTTGGAACTTTTGCTCTTTTGGCGGCACTGGCTTCCCCCTCCCTTGCGGCCACATTCTATAAGAGACAGAATAGCACGCTCTCTGCGGCTGACACGAGTGAACCTCTAATTTTGTTCTCTTGTATCTTTGTAACTCACTCTTGTGTAGTCTGCCTGCAAAGTGTTGCAGTCGACGAGCCCACGTCCGCGCCCTGTATCAACCCTTTTTTAGCCGAAACTCTCGATGAACCAGGTACGGTTCCTAGCCCCATAATGGACTTTCTTCGTCTTACATACACGGTCAGGTATCCTCACTATGTTCACCTGTCTATCGGCCCGCATAAATGTTTTCTCAGCTTTGGGCATCACTGCAAGTATTTTCGCATATATTCCACGCCAAATGAGCTAATGTCGAGAATTTCAGACGAGCTGCCTCGCCGATGTTGTCCAGTCCGGAAACTGCGACTAGTCCAGGAATGTCGGCCCCTGAGTTATGTGACGGAAAGACTTGAGAAGATTGTTATGTACATCGAGGGAGATCAAGCTCAATGATCTTCCCATTTCTATATGTACAGCAGTAGATGCGCGCAATACAATCTTTGAAATGACAGTTTTGCTGCGTAAGCTATTAGGGCAAGAGGTAATATTGTTGGACTTGACTTAGGCATTATAACATAATTCTCAAGTTATGAAAGGCGTAGCACCAACATCCAACCAAATGAGGATTTAAAAGCACAGATGTATAGATAGATGACAAGTAATACAGATACAGAGTAGGAATAATAAATGTAAAGAAACAATGATCATGAACGTTCACCCCTGAGGCGACGAGCAAGAGCGAGATCTTTTGGTTGAATAGTAACACCTGAAGAAACATGAGACAATGATCGAAAGAGACGATAGAGGGAACTGACGTTTGGCATGGATGGCAGCCAAGTTGGTGTCTTCAAACAAGGAGACAAGGTATGCTTCAGCAGACTCCTGGAGAGCCATGACAGCGGACGATTGGAAACGGAGATCGGTCTGTGAAAGATACACGTCAATGACACGTCGAGGAAAGAGCAAAGCGCGATAACATACCTTGAAATCCTGAGCGATTTCACGAACGAGACGTTGGAAGGGGAGCTTCCTGATAAGCAGTTCCGTCGACTTCTGGTATCTTCTGATCTCACGGAGAGCGACAGTTCCAGGCCTGAAACGATGGGGCTTCTTGACACCACCAGTGGATGACTGGGGCATCTTGCGAGCCTGCTTGGTCGCGAGCTGTTTACGGGGGGCCTTGCCACCGGTAGATTTACGAGCGGTTTGCTAATTTCAAGGTGATTAGGACGAGGAGTAAGGGTAAGGGTTAACAGAGCATACTTTAGTGCGGGCCATTGGAACTAAGGAAGTGTAGTGGGAGTCTTGGTGAGAGCTTGAAGTGAAGTCGAAGTGGGTGGTGAAGCCAAGACGCGACTTGGGCGAACCCTTATACGCGTCAAGCCAGTTATCGTGAGAAAATAACATCCATCACGTGCAGAAAGTTTTGAGATGCTACAAACAATACCAAGCAACCGGCTTCGACGGCCAAGCCGGACTCGGACCCCCGAAAGGAAAGTCAAGGAGATATCGGCTTACTCGCTCTTTATGCCATCTCGTTCGTTTGGTTTTTCTACTGTCGTATCTCTCAGATCAAGTCAAAGAGCGAGCTCAGAGGAGCCAATGTCAATTCCTTGGCCACCCAGGACATTGCAGCTCCTTCTGCGTCATGAATTCTCTGTGGTTTCGTCCTGGCTAGGCTAACTCTGCCATAATACGATTTATCAAGCTTGTATCAAGGGTGGTCTACGCCTGTTCTTTCATGCTCTTATCCGATCTCAGCAAACGCTCCAATTTTTCGCGTCCTCTTTGAGCATCTTACTGGGGTGCAATGTGGCTGCGATCGTTGTTTCATCTTGCGGCGACTGAGAGACTTGCTCGGACCTGCACGCATCACTAATTTTTGCATCCTATGGAGATACTACTTGAGAGTAGCACTCCTGATGAATCGATCGTCCCTTCCGCGAGGATGCCGCCATGCCCCGTGTCCTCGAAAATATGCGAGCGCAGTTGCTGGTCACAGAGCGGTCGTGATATCGAAGATCGGGAATTGATTCACTCCTGCTTGATGTCGACGAAGCGCAAATGCGAGACTTTACTCTTCTCTTCCATGGCCAACCTGCATGTCGAGTCTTTCAATGTTCGTTGCATGCTTTCGAGTACAATATAAAATATCAATTTGGCTGAGAACTCGAGCGCTTGCTGCGATGGCATCGATACAGGCATACAGCCAATGCTGTCCAGCTTTGGGCAATCAATGAATTGAACGAAGTGGATGGCCTTCCTTGCGTCTTGGACAGAGTCAGAAGAACAAATCGCCGATAACCAGTCGGGACCTTGAGAGATGATGCACCGAATTAAAGGACCACCCAGAGTAATATCACGCGAGGGATGTGCAGGTCGACGACCAACAGTCTCGGAATTTATGATGAAGCGCGTTTAGAGGAGCAAGAGATGGATAGGGCAGTAGAGTATTACAGAATACAAGTACAGGCATCGAATAAAAAGCGGAACAAATCTAAAATGGGTCGCAGCCTATGCTTCGACACCATCCTTCTTGCCCTTCGCCGTTTTACTTGGCAGTAACTCGGAGTGAATGAAAGGCACGACACCACCCTGAGAAATCACGACATGACCGAGGAGTTTGTTCAACCTGGAACGAGTCAGGATCCTGATCGTGATAAAGGAGGCTGAGAAAGACGCACTCTTCGTCGTTTCGGATGGCAAGCTGCAAGTGACGAGGGACAATACGCTGCTTCTTGTTATCACGGGCAGCATTTCCAGCCAACTCCAGGATCTCAGCAGCAAGATATTCAAGAACAGCAGCAAGGTAAACTGAAGCCGGAGTCAGCAAGAGGAAAGGGGTAGCCACATGACAAGAACGCACCGGGAGCACCAGCACCTACGCGCTGAGCATAGTTTCCCTTCTTGAGCAGACGATGGATACGACCGACGGGGAACTGCAGACCCGCCTTTGCGGATCGCGAGATGGTCTTGCCAGAGGCGTCACCGGCGGCCTTTCCAGACTTTGATTTTCCACCTTTTCCAGACTAATGAACGTCAGACTTGACTCATACATCACTCGAGGTCACTTACCATGTTGATTTGATTGTGAGAGAGAGGTGGTGGTGGAGAGTAAGAGGGGAAAGTTGGTGTTGGAGATGGTCAAGTCGCGTCGTGAATTTATAGGCGACGGCTGCGTCACGAGGGTTCCCACGCCTGAAAGTTGATGTTACCGAACAAACACGAGCAAACACCTGACACGGTATAAGGACGCGCGACATGGGACAGATCGGCATCCGCTCACCCTCGCCCCCCAACGCTTGCCACCTCCACCCACTACCTTCTGTATATCACTAGACATGGCACCCAGTGAGCTCACTTTGCTCGATTTTCTGCATCTTTTCTAATTGCCTCTAGAACCCGCTTCCACTGCCGGCAAAGCCCCTGCCTCTACTGCCTCTAAGGCGCCAGCAAAGACCACTGAGGGGTCTAAGGCTGCCAAGAAGACATCAAAGAAGACTGCTCCTGTGGCTGCTGAGGGCGACAAGAAAGCGCGTCGCAAGAAGTCCCGAAAGGAGACTTACTCTTCCTACATTTACAAGGGTATGTGGCATCACTTGTCGACCAATGACTAGTTCTGACTCGATCGGTAGTGCTCAAACAAGTGCACCCTGACACTGGTATCTCCAACAAGGCCATGGCCATTCTTAACTCCTTCGTAAACGACATCTTCGAGCGCATTGCCTCCGAAGCCTCCAGTACGTGTCATATTCTCGATTGTCGCGTCAATTCTAACTTGTACCCAGAACTCGCCTCATACTCCAAGAAGTCGACGATTTCATCACGAGAAATCCAGACTTCCGTGCGTCTCATCCTCCCCGGTGAACTGTCCAAGCATGCCATCTCTGAGGGTACCAAGTCGGTTACCAAGTTTTCGTCCTCTGCGAAGTAGTCGCACCGTACATATCCACGTTGTACTTGTACTCTCTATTAGCTTGTAATTTTATACAACCCGTCAGGGGTTCGTTCAGCTATATTTTCTATCCGAGTTTCCGTCCCCCTTGAAGCGCCCAGCCTTGAACTTTCGTCACGACTCAGAGCCCTTCCGCGTTTGTGCAAGACGTTCGGCTCCGACCTCGTCCTGCACCCCAGCATGAGTGATGTTCCTCATCCTACTTCATCTTGGGAGCCTATACAAGAGGGGAGGGCATTCTACAAGTTCGTGTGTCTGTTACCCTCGTTGCGTCATCTCATTCAGCGTTCAAACTCTCAGAAAATACGAGCTCTACAGCTTGCATTGGAAGGTCGCAGACCTTTCTGAATATATCGTGTCAGGGGCTCGATATGGAGGTCCTCTAGGTCAGTCTCCAGCGATGCATTCTGAATGAATCGTTTGTCTGACGACCGACAAGCCATGATGAGGGATACCTCAAAGTTGGTGGCTTTGGGGCGATCCACCACGGCATTGACCAAATCTCAAGTTCAAATCTACTCGTCATCTGGGGAAGGACTATTACTATTCAGCGCGCGTACCCTTACATTTGCATCTAAATTCTAGCTAACGTTCCCTTAGTGGGATCAAGGGAAGATTATTCGGATGGGATGGACCTTCGACGAACGACTAGTCCTGTTGAACGAGGAAGGCGTTTACCGGCTGTACGATCTACAGGGCGAATACCAGCAGTTCTCATTGGGCCCAGATGCTGCAGAAGCTGGCATAATCGATGCCAAAATTCATGAGAACGGTCTCGTGGCTCTCACAAGTGATCTCCGGCTACTGCACATGAAAGGATGGGATGGAGGGAAACCCTTAGAATTGGCGAATCCTGGTGCGTGGATATCCCATCCGACAAACTGACTGTGCTGAACGCGACCAACAGGACTATCGGAACCGCCTCATTCATGGTGTGTTATCCCACCCGACTTGACTATATCCCAACACGTGGAAGTCCTACTATCCACCGCCGAAACTGTCTTCTCTGTCGACACTCTCGAATCACAAGACCAAAGGCTATCTAGGGGCCCGTTCACGTTCCTATCCCCTTCTCCCAATGGGAAATCACTAGCATTGCTCACATTCGCGGGAGTCTTGTGGGTAGTCTCGGCTGATTTCCAGACGAGTTTGGCCGAGTTTGATACCAAAGAGGTCATAGGAGCCGAGGGAAGTGTAAAGCAAGTGGAATGGTGTGGCAACGATGCTGTTTTAGCAAGCTGGGATGGATTATCAGTGCTGGTCGGACCGTACGGGGACTCTCTGAGGTGTCTCCACATTTTATTTCTTCCGAGGAGAGTGGGCTGACAGATACCGCGTGCAGATACTACTATCCTACTCCAACCTTCGCGGTGACCGAACCTGACGGTGTACGCATACATTCCTCCCAGACGGTCGATTTGTTACAGAAAGTCCCCTCTTCCTCTTTGGCGATATTTAGACCTGGCTCAAGCTCTCCGGCTGCCACGCTCTTCGATGCCTGGGAACATTACACTCGTCGCTCCCCCAAATGCGAAGAAAGTATACGTTCGATAAGACCCGATCTTGCAAGTGCTGTAGACGAGTGTATCGATGCGGCTGGAAGAGAATGGGAGCCATATTGGCAGAAACGCCTTCTGAACGTATGCTTTTTGAATTGGTTCTGAACCCTTTTTAATTTTGTCTGAAGGCGGCCAAATATGGTAGAGCCTATCTGGATCTCTACAATCCAACAGACTTTGTCAATATGGGCCAAACACTCAAGGTCTTGAATGCTGTTCGGTTTTACGAGATTGGGATCCCGATCACATATACTCAGTGAGCCTGATCACCCATTCGGCAATCACGCAATCACTTACATTGATCTGTAGATATATACAAGCATCTCCCAGCCATCTAATTTCTCGGCTTCTTTCAAGATCCCTGCATCTACTTGCCCTGCGTGTTTCCGTGTTCTTAGCCTTGAAACCAGACCCTGTTCTTCGTCATTGGGCGTCCGCTAAAATTGCGAAGGGTAAAATTGGAGACGTGTCTCCAGAGGACGAAGATGATGAAATTTGCAAGGCGATTGTCGACAAATTCCAGAAACTGGGTGGTGAGGAAGTGAGTTATGCGGAGGTGGCACGACGAGCATGGGAAGTTGGGAGGTCAGCGTTAGCTATCAAGGTGAGACATACGCCTTTCATAAATGACATCAACTAAGCCTTGCCAGCTTCTTGATCACGAATCGCAAGCAGCACAGCAAGTTCCTTTATTGCTTGCAATGAAGGAGGACAATATGGCACTTGAGAAAGCCGTCGATAGCGGAGACACTGATCTTGGTACGTCTTAACATCCACGTGTATCCGTTAGTCCCCGCCTGATTTGATCCGACACCAGTATATCACGTTCTACTGCACTTATACAAGCGAATGCCACTTGGGGCCTTCTTCAAACTCATCGAAGAAGGAGGGACAAAGCTCATCCCCGCGTCGAAATTGCTGCAAGTATATGCGCGAGAGCAGGATCGTGATCTCTTGCGGGATTTCTACTATTCAGATGATCGAAGATTAGAGAGCGCGGTTCTTGCCTTCGAGGAGTCAAGTCGGATGACAGTACGGTTCTATATCACTATTGGTTGCGTTCACCATATTGATCGTAACACCAGGACCCTGGAGCAAGGATTACTGGTGTGACGGCTGCTCAAAAATTCTTCAGCGAAGATAAAGAAAGAGCTTTCGAAGCCAAGATGGTCGATGAACAAAACAAACTACTAGTGTTCCAGCAGCAACTTGAGAAAGAAACTGATGGTCAGATCAAGTTCTTTGGACTTAGTGTCAACGAGACCATCAAGGTTTGCCTGCTGAATGGTATGGCCAAACGGGCCGAGAAGATCAGAGCAGATTTCAAAGTACCAGATAAACGGTCAGTAGGTTGTGCCTTGGGTGAAGCAATTATTAATATTCAATTCTTAGCTTCTGGTATACTAAACTGCATGCGTTGACTCAAATGCGCGACTTCGAAGGGTTAGATGCATTTGCGAAGTCTAGGCGCAGTCCTATTGGTTATGAAGCTTTTGTTCGACATCTCATTGAAAAAGGGCATCAGAAGGAGGCAGTGAACTTTGTTGCTCGATGTGATTCTAAGAAGCGGGTTGATCTGTACGTTGAATGCGGCGATTGGAGGATGGCTGGGAGAGAATGTAAAGAAAGAGGAGATCGTGCCAAGTTGGAGTGAGTGCGACCCTTCGTGCCATTCAAAATCTAATCCAATTTGAATAGGCAACTTCGTGCAACATGTACTAATACTCTGATGCTTCGTGAACTGGATCAGATCGCAGCGTCGATGAATTAATCTATACCCATTATACCTCGGTCAATAAAAATCAAACTAAGCTTCATCAGACTTGACATCCATTCTTGTCTCAACACGCGCAAGCTTCACAGATGGTCTAGCATCCTCGTCATCACCGGCTATCGACTCCCCATCCTCGTCAAATGAATACGGCAGCGGCACTTCTCTAGTGACTCGATATTGATCAGTATTACCGATGTGTTCGTTCTCGAGACGGACTGTTCAATGACGTGTCATATTGAGCGGCTTGAACAAAAGCTGACATTGCTCACAGAAGTTCCACTGGACACGTCTTAACAGTTCGAGAGATCCTCCGATGAAAGTTCGCAGTGGAGTCGATAAGCCTTGTCTCGGAGTGTAAATGATCCAAATAAATCGAATGCAAACATTCGAAACCTGATGTGTATAAGCTAGGGCTCTACAGTTTATCAATCATATCTCACAATCGCGAAATAATACGCCTGTTCTTCGAGTCAGGGGAGGTATGTGACAAATGCGAACCTGACATACCGGAATCCAGTGGGTATAGAGGATATCTTTGCGCAAAAATGGGTATGGTGCATTTGTCTGCAAGACTGACCAATCCATTGTCAGGTCCTGCCAAAGTAATGTAAGAAACACTCCATCATATGCACGAACAGTATTCAATTACCCAGGCACTGGTGTACGTCGACATTATGGTGCCGAATATGACCATTAGTCCAAAGCTCCAATCATATACAATACCTTGCTATTCTCAGCAATAGGACGAAATCACGGAACTGGGTCCAGCATACCTCTGTGTCTCCAGTGATAGTAAGCAATATAGAAGACGATGCTGGATAAGTATTTGCCGGCCTGTTAGCGTCAGCAGGGTGGCATCCCGATTTGAGCCAAGCGACTCACATTGATCAGATGTGTGATCAACTTGGAATCATAATAACGTTTGATACTCTGGACCAATCGGATCAGTGAGGGCACTGCACTGAGTGTGCAAGGGATGGCCCAGTGTACACCGCCGGCACTACAGGTGACCCAGGGATCGCGAAAGTGGGTGATGTAGGCACAACTCATAAAGTATAGATTCGATAGGACATAGGCCATACTGCAAAACTGATCGCTGCAAAACGGTTATGTGAAATGGTATGTACAAGATGCTGATCGGCCGCACCCCATCCAGAAATCTGTAAACTGACTCCCTAGTTAAGGAAAAGCAGCAAACTAGGTGAAGTCTGCGTACCTCCACTCTTTGCATGCCGGAGACAAACAATTTGGCGACATTCTTTAAAAGCCACCATCGGCTTTCGCGATAGAGAATTGGGAGAGGGTTGCCCATAACGACGGCTACAAAACCCAACCAGATCACCGGCCACCACCTCGGCGCAACTGATATCCGTCCTGTCGGGGAGAAGGACAGCCAGAACGCATACACGAGCGTGCTGAGGAGGAAGGACGGGAGCTACCAACAATCCGGTTCAATGCAATCCAGGGTAAGTGAGATAAAGGAATCACCTCAAGATATTGCCTCGTATCGATTGCAGTCCGCACATCCAGCTCTGCCGAAACATATTAATTTGAGCTTCTCCTTTAGGAAGAGAACAGGTACGCACCAAAGATGAAGACCCAATTTATCCGGCTCTTCCGCCACACGTGTAGATTTATGCCGACGAGAACGGCAAATATACACGGTAAAAGCAGAATCGCATATATTTGGATCAGTGCGGTCCACTCGGGAATCGCTTCGCGAGTTTCTGGTTGAAAGCTGTGATATATTGCAGAAACAAAGGCAGGCAGGGCGACACCAAGGAATAGGCCTGTGCGGAAAGTGCTGGCGTGATGTGATCGAATCCGATAGGCAACCCTGAGTCTATCGCGAGCTTTCTTGAAGTCGCCGTTTTCTGAGCAAGAACGTAAATCGACGGCAGGATAAGCTGAGAAAATTTGGCGGACCAAAACGTGATGCATAAGCCTCCTCTACCTCTTTAAGCATGGTTTCAACAACGGTTTCAGAGGCGAAGGTCTGCTTTTCGATCTAAACGCGCGTGCTTAGTGGCAGGCAAGAGCAGACAGAAATGCCACCGACAACTTCATGCATATACAGCTTCTGCACGGGCATCTGCAAAACCATAGGGTCATTTATTACCCAATTCTCATACCACGGCCACGTACCTGAGTTCGTTTTTCAAATTTCTTGAGTGCTTTTCTGAAGCCAGAGAGATTCAAAATCTACAAAGATGTCAACGTGGCATTTCGCATTATTGCAACGAACTTACTCGATAGTTCTTCAGCAATTCTAAGCCTCTGCAAAACGCTAGAGGTCAATGATTGAAGACTGAGTCCAGGGAATGTTTTACCGATAGAATTCCCGAAGTGCTTGTTTCAACTTTTTCTTAGCGTGCTGATATTCGTCCGGATCAAGGTCTTCATGCCCACCACCTACGATGCTAGACCGCGGTGAGCCAGGTTCCAGCTCTTCTCCTATCTCCTGCAATTTCCCTTTTCCTTTGGACTTTATGTGCAGTACGTGTTCCCGAAGATGGCGGCTAACGCCGATCGATTCCATCGCTTTCGTTGCGACTCGAGTCAAGCGGGTTTCTACTCGAGTTTCCTGGGATGATAATGAGCATCCAAATTTGGGGGATCAGGGAAAGCAACGAACATGAAAGAGGCGCCTATGATCTTGCAGTTCGCGTAGTTGTTCTTGAAGAACACTCCACCTGTGAGAGTGTAAGCGCATAGGCATGGCACATTTTTGAGTAACTGGGCACACTGGATTTTGGCCTCCTTTTCCCGCTCAATGTAGAATTTCTCCACCTTCTCAAGTTCATGGTTCAGATAGTCGAAATACTCTCGTTCCAATGGCCTCAAAGAGGCCATGAGCACCTCTACATTCTCAGGTTCTTTCCGTGAACTCCGCAAAGCTGGGGGAATAGTTAGCAACTTCGGGAAGGAGGAGGAAGATTCTTACATGGCGATCCGGTCACTCTCCTCCTGAACGTCGTGAAAATGCGTGTCGAGATGGGACTTCCGTGTGCGCCAGATTGACTGGGTTGAAAGTTAGACTTTGTCCGCTCGACGCCTGTTGTTCGACCAATCTGTGAAACGAAAAATCAGATAAATATGTTTCATAACAAGGGTCACCTACAGAATCATCATTATCCGGTTCTATCGAAGCTCTTGTCGCAGATTCAGGAAGTTCCTGCGCTGGCGGAGGCAGGAAGAATCCTGACGGAGATTTGCCAGAGTCTGGGTCAAGAGGAGGGGTGCGTCCTAGACTACCGTAGCCAGGGCTTCGACTCGGCACTTGCTTTAAAGTTGGAGGACGAGTGGATATGACAGGAGTGGATGCGGAGGCTTTCAGCGTCGGTTTTGGTGTCGACTGGCTCGCCGGGGCGCTATGAGATTGTCCATCATCCGGATTTTGCGAAGCTTGGACAGCCTTTATCTTCTTTTTCAGTCCCTTGTAATCGCTGACCGTAAAATAAAACCGGGGTTGATCTGGATTGAAGTCAGGACGTACATGTAAGCCCGCTTCCACTCTGGTGTCTGTTTCGAGATCAGCACGAATCTGCTCCAGCGAATGATGATCCGACCTGCGTATCCTGTAGATACCTTGGGAAGGATCAGTTTTTGTCTTTGAGTACGTCCATGATCACGATACTCACTGTCCGAATTTCATTGAATATCTTTCTCGCTGAGGCTCGCGGTCGACTCAACTTGAAGACAAGCGCCGGATGCTTCGGCTCGGAGTATCAAAGCGTTCCGCACATGATGTCAGTGACGCTATTGTGCTATATGTTCCATCTCTTTCACAGACGCTCGGAAAGCTAGTTTTGATGTCCCAACCATCTCTACGACAGTTCAAGGCATTGTGTTTCGATTGCTATGGCACTCTCATTGTAAGTTTCTCAGCGAACGGCACATCTCGGGATTCTCGGCCCAACTGAAGGCAACCTCTAGGACTGGGAGGAGGGTATATGGCAAGGGATCCAGCCTCTGTTAACCAAGGCGGGAGCCTCCTGGACGAAGAATGAGGCGTTGGTGGCCTTCAACAGTGTTGAAAAGGATATCCAGGTCCAACGTCCAGCAACTCTATATTCCCACCTATTGGCCCTAGTGTACGAAGCCTTAGCAGAGCGTCTGGAGGTACAAATAGATCCGCCGGAGAGCGTCGCTTTTGGTCAACCTATTATCTAGAATTTCTTCTCCCACTAACTTTGCCCTTAGGCCAATCTATCCGATCATGGCAGCCATTCCCAGATACGATCCAAGCTCTCGAACGCCTTTCTAAACATTACTGCTTGGTGGTCCTATCCAACGTCGATCGTGAATCATTTGATTCAACCAAAGCCATCCTGGAGCACGGATTCAAATTCAACCGAATCCTCACAGCTCAAGATATCGGATCCTACAAACCCGATATTGCAAATTTTCAGTACATGCTGAAGACTGTCAAGAACGACTTTGACATTGGACCTGATCAAGTCCTCGTCACTGCAAATAGCCTCTTCCACGACCATAAGCCCGCCAACGCGCTGGGTTTGTCGTCTGCATGGATCGTGCGGAATGATTCAGGCATGACTGCAGCCGACGCGACTTATACCTTCCAATTCTCCACTTTGGGCGAGATGGCCGAAGCGGTTGATAGAGAGAGGGAAATCAACCCATGAATGATCTGGTCAACGTAGTATTCGTATCAATAATAATGTCAAAAACAATAATTAGGGAGTAAAATGGGATGGATGAGTTATGTAAAGAGGGGGCTACAATTGAAGAAAAGCGTGCATATCAGTACAGTGTTTAACATTGATGTCACAAGGGTATTTGGGTATGATGCTGAGAGAAACATGGTCCCTGATGATCCTACAATAGAGTTGTCAATTAACCTGAGAAAGGAATCAGAGGGATATTAAGCGGTCTCGGGGACCAGCGGGTCAGAAGTTATAGTGACCGGCACGCGTGCCATTAGATGATCTGAATCATATTTGATTTCCACCTCGAGATCGTACTGAAATAGGGTAAGAAAATCACAGCGGTGGTGGACGGTCGGAGTACGTACCTCAACCGTCAAACCTGGCCAATCGATACTGAAGAGCATGCCGCCATCAAGCTTCAATCTGCCCCTCACCACACCCTCCGGCTGGCCAGGCTTCAGTTCCACTACTTCCCCTTCGGCAGCCGCCTCCGATTCCTGACTCCTAACTGATGTTCGTCGAGAATGTCGGTTACTCTTACTCTTCCTTCGTTCTCTCTTCTTGTCTTTCAAGGCAGGATTCTTATCGAATCCTACCATTACATCAAACATGACCTTCCGACTTTCTCGGATGATAGCTTCGACGGGCAAGAGAGGGAGTTGCTTCTCAGCTTCCACATATTTCGGCCGCTCCACTATGGGCTCTGGCGGATCAGACATTGCGCGTTGTCGACGGGCTAGAATCGGAGTGGTAACGCGCTGTAAGAAGGTTTGAGTTCGCGCACGTGCGGGTCGTTGTATGATGGGTGGAGGGTCTGCAGGTGTGGACAGAGGAGGTGAAGGTGTACATGGTGTATTTCGGGAGGGATCGAAAGTGATATGTCTGACAAGTGACACGCTGATCGTGGCCTCTCGTCGAATATCCGACGCGAGAAAGCCATACATAGGTTTCGTAGCGAAAACAATCCAGAAAGGAAGGTTCCCGGTTCGCGGATATGAACAGGGATGAGGGATGGTAACCTTTGACGGAATAAGCTAGTTGAATGTGTGAAACGCGAAGCACATACCACGCAGCCAAATGGTACTTTTCGGTCAGCATCCACCGGTTCCAGTGTGATATCTGCCCACTCTCCGGTCGTTGGGGTCTCCTGAGGAGGAAAATCCGATGGTAGGTCATCTTGAACGGGTTGATATAAAAAAGGAGCCCCGAGTCTACAAATAATTAGCCCAAGTGAACGCGTAGCACGAGTAGCCCGCTTACTCTCGTGTGAGCTCCGGTTGTTCTTCCGAATGCCACATCGCCACTACTTTGAATGACACTTCTGCATTCTCAGCGTAAGCTCTTGCGCGTATCCCATGACCTGTGACAAGGCTTGACGATGAAAAGCTCGGTGGCATTTTCTTGTCGGAGGTTGTGGGAAGGGGAAATGAAAAGCTGTGCTCCTGCCACGTCGACGGTTCCACTTTTACTAAAGAATCGACGATGGGTGTTGATTTCGTCTTGTGAAACGTCCCAAACCGTCGAGGGATTTTTTCAAGGATTATAGCCTTTCGTAGCCTCGCACCAAAAGATTCGCGAGGAGGAGAGTGCTCGCGAGGGGCTACGATGACAGAATGTTTAGGCTCTTTGGGATACACTGCTATACCCATTGAACCAAAGAAGAAGGTATGGACGTGTCGCAAAGGCTGCGGTAAGTCAGGATCTTCGGGTTTTGGCAAGTGGGGTGAGATGAGGGTGAAGGTGCCTTCAATCTGCAAGGACGTCGCGTCTCTAATTTGAAAATGAATAATCTGAGTGACTGACGGAGATGACAAGTCGCCCTTTCACTTTACAAAGTTCTGGTCCCAGGGAAACCATGCCTCCAACAAGATCGTTGGGTCCAAACACAGGAATATCCATAGTTTCGTCGCCATTCTCATCCTCGAATATCCACGCGTCTGGGCATCGAATAACAATCAATATATCGTCCGAGCTTAAGTGATGGATAAAATCAGGAAATCGATAGAGGAGGCTAGTAAGAGACAGGAGTACCGGAAGACTGATTCGTGAAGGTAGACAGGTGCATCATACAGAGGAGTTCCTGTCGGCCTGAGCGAGGCTGCGCTGCCATCAGATGTAAATCGTTCTATCAGTCTACCATTTCGCTGCACGGAATCCATGAACGGTTGTCAGGATGAGAACCTGGGAGAGACGGCGAGCTCTGCCAGTACTTGAGTGGGCCAGCCAGTCGGTTGTCGGAACTGAACACGGCGCTCTGTGCGGACGAACCAGGGGCCAAAAGCCCCAGGGCAAGCCCCACCAGGCATGGCAGAAAGTCACGCCCCCTGGGGTTTTCGTACACGGCACCGTGATGAAAAGCACCAGCCAGAGGGGCCAGAACCTGGGGCTTTGAGCAACCGAAAATGTCCGGAAAGCCCCAGGGATATAATAGTAAATTAGGGTGCCGCCATAGCAGAAAACCCCAGCCAGTGGGTTTTTATGTCATGCTGGCAATAGCTTTAGATACATTACAGAATGACTTAAATATTATCCCACTGGGCTTTTCGGACATGTACAGAAGGGCCTCGCAAATAATATTACGCTCGTACTACCGGTCTCATGCCCACAATGAATCCTACTTTGTCGTCTGCATGTCGCTCATCCCCAAGCTCATCCTTATTCTTCCTTGGCAAACAATCAGATCAGGCACGTGTTGACAGTTGAGCTCATGAGCAAACTCGGCCCTCGCCAACAAAACTGGATCAGTCTTGTCAAGCTACGCTGTAGCACATCCTATACAGCTTCACATCCAATCTTTCTAAAGATACGCTCTACTGTGTCTGAAAGGGTTACAAACATTTGCTCCCGTGTTACTATGATATCCTACAATTATGTACCACGATCGCGACTACCAACTTGTACTAGGAATTTCAAGGACTTCCAGTCCTTAACGTCATGGGTTTATAACTGGCAGGGTGATGTATATGTAAGAATCGCTCTGAGTGCATGAGTATAATCCGATGTCCGTAATAATAGTAAAGCACTTCAAATCTCCTTGATACTCAGAAGGGAACTTGAAATCTACGCCCCACGAGCTCGATAAAACTCACGCCCAGTGGTTAGTTTTGGAATTTTGGAGAATGATGGAAGGCGTGATATCTTAGCTTATGATTGCCTAATGAACTGTTTAAGATCGATCGTTGTATCGCTTTAGGCACAAAATGAACGTGAATCAATTCAATACTTTGTAAGATGTATACAATCATAGACAGTTTTCATATTTCAACCACCGTTTTCTTCGATTTACTCTCATCGTCCATAGTCCACAAATCCACAATTCCTTCGAGTAAACTTCTTGAGATAGACCAGCGGTAGGCTCAGGCGAGGATGCCTTGCAACCCTTGTTAAGCTGCTCCAAGACAGGTTGTCTATACACGGTCCAAGATTTATCACTCATTGCTTGTAACAAGAAAGACTGTGAGCACTTACGACCTCAGACGCGAGTGTTTGGATTTCAGTAGGGCTCAAATCGGGTAGAATGCCACTGAGACAATCCGTCAAGCTTGTAGTACCTGAGAGAAACATTTGTCAGATATTTATTTAACGTCCTCGACAGTCTCAGGCGATGTTTTACTTATACCACTGAGTATCTCCAAGGCGCATGTTATAGCAGCCGCCTCAAGGGGGCCGTCGGCGATATTGTCCTTGAGGCATGTTATGACAGCTTTCACGACGGGTCAGTATATTTTTGAGATTAATTTTTATAGAAATGGTATCAAGCTCACCGGAAGGATCAACAGTGACCTGTCTCTTGATTCCGGCTGCGAGGGCAGTGGATGCAAGCAGGGCGGAGATTGCAAAGCAGGTAAATTTCATAGTCGTTGAAGTAGAATGAACGAGCTCAAGTGATTCGGATCGGCGGATGCGATGGAGAGCAGACTGTACACGCTCGGGGTATTTATACCTGTATGAAAGCCTGAGGGCGTGCCCTCAAGATGATAAGAAACTTGTATACCGCGCATTCCCCGCAGGTCTCGGTTCGTTCATGGGAACCCTTGCACTAGTGCCTTTCGAGAACAATGTTGATCTATCACTGGCAGTGGAGTGGGAGTCATCGCAATTCAATGTCTCATGTCAACCAAGCGGATGAATCATACCGATTCACGAAACGAACAATCTTGAAGGGGAAAAGTCGATTGATGTTCAGAAGGAGTGGTTGCATCTAAAGGTATAGGCGGTGAGAGATGTCCTCACGGGAAGTGAAGGACAAAGCAAGTATACAAACTCATGACGTAGAGACCGGGTTCTCGTGATGGCTGGCAGCTCAGAATGGGATGGCCTGAGGGTTGACGTTTGAGAGAAGTCTACCATGCAACGCAATGATGCTAAGAACAGCTTTATGCTTTTTTGGATTTTGCCGGTTTAACCTTACTCGTTTCCTGCTGCCAGTACGAAATATTGATCTTTCTAGGAGTGGTTGGATAATATAGCAATTATGAGGGGAAGTGTGGGAGGTGTGGATTCGCCGCACTCTTGCTTCCCCTTCGCGCTTTCGTCGAGAAGTTCAGTCGATACTTGCGACGGGTAACAGTCCTCAGAGAAATGATCATTGTCGGGAGCATTGCTGAGAAGCGACAGAACAGAATGGCGTACCGTTTACTCCGCCCAGACAAAGGGGTTGATTTGCTAGACAGTGATGTTTACGTTACCCAAACATTGTTCGCGTCATCCACGGTGGAGCAGAACCAGGGAAGTCGTTTGATCCCAGCCTTTCTTCAGTGAACCCATAACGTTCACATCTAGCCATCTTTGGATTAGATCTGACTTCTGAAGGTAACCGCTACTTGCACAAACAAGCATTCCTCTGATTTTCAGACTTGCTATAAAGTAAAGTACCGTTTTTTTTGTGCTTTTCCTGCGACAAACCGGAAAGATACAGATGCATAATTGACAGTAACGTCCATGTATATCGAGTGCTGATTTGGCGCCGTCCGGTTGTTTCAGTGGGGTAACCACGAATCAATCAGGTATATCACCGCCAAGAATTCAATCTGACCTCTGAGTCAGCACGGAGAAGGTGGAGATTTCATTGTCTGCACTGCATGCCTATCATGCGATGGGAAAAGGAAACGCTGTCGATCTACCTTCAGCCAGGCTTGACGTCAGTATTCTAACTTGAGATTGGTGACTCCCATATCCATGAGAGATCGGTGGTGGAACGATACGTTGATCCTGAAAAGATGCGCTACGCCGGAAGAACTCGAAACTGACAGCGACGGCCATATCATGGGACAAGTTCAGTTTCCATTACAGAGCCTGAAAGAATGCACGAGTTTGTAATTTGAGAATTTCTCCCTGTCTCAGAGTCAGGGGTTGCTCACCACGCCATGCATCGGGTCGCCCGCACCGTACGCGTTCAAAGGCTATGAACTCGAATTACCAGAGAGTCGCCGTGGACTAAAAGAATTATCGGTGACAGGTTAAGCTGTTATAGGTCTTAGATCATAATATAGTTAGTGTTCCCGGTTGGGCCTCAACATTCCACCGATAACATAACTTACCCATATTCTTTGAATCTTAATAGACTCGGATGCCCTAGCAAGAGACCTTCTTCCCGGAAGAGATCGATGCTATTTTCTGATGGACCTGGAGACTGGGATTCGTAACAATGACTGTCTGTGGCTTCTTCATCACATGGTCTGTGTACTCAAGAGCGGTACTCAGTCAACAAATCGCAGAAACGTGTAAAGCAGTGGTGTTTTTGAGACTCCGATTGGCTAGCCTGCCGTGCGCTTATGCCGCCCAGTAAGGAGTTCGTCGCTTTTGTCGCTTTCGTGATGTGATCACCCCAGCCCTTACCGCGAGAGGACCCTCAGCTTTCATCTGAGCCTTCAGCGCTCCAGCATCCGACAATTGGCAAACCATTCGGAGTCAGATAGAAGGTCAAAGCTATCAATGTTTACCAGGTTCACTACCGCGCGTTGTCATCGCTTCCACCCGTACATCCGCAAATACAACTTGCCTCAGATAAGCCATAGTCGTTGACCGCTCAAGCCTCTGACCATGCATAGGGCAGCAGTTTACGAGTCGTCCTCGTTTGGGCCATGCGTACGTTTGATGTGGGCTTTGCTTGACGGGCGGCTAATCTGGTGCCTGATTTCAACCTTCATCCGCGCCGGAACGTCATCTTCGGCATGTTCATAAGATGAGAAGACTCAGAACTCGGCTGCATGGGGCACCGCTAGGTTTCTTCCCCTATCGCTGCCATACAATGCCTGTGTCTTCTGGAAGACTGACTTGAACTCGATCGTATGCTGCCTTTAGCATTGGAGGTCTCCGCTTTGTTTCTCCGTTTCTCTGGCCGTTATGCATATACTCTTCCCACGTGAAGATGGGACAACCGGTCACAACCCTGTCTTTAGGAGCCTGGCACTGGTGGTCTTTCAATTTTTATAGATTCAACTGGTGTTATATTTGTCACCGCCCGTCTCCACAGAAGAAAACTTTTGCTAGCCTTCCCGATGGCTCCGGTTTGGAAGGGTACTGGTTTGATAGCCTTAATTGCAAGGGGGTGTCTCACGGGCAACACCCCCTTAGGTTCAGGAACCTAGCATTCAATCTCATCTCTGGTTTAGCGTCATTAGTCACTCCGCCGTGGGCACCTGACGAGATATGTGAAAGCGCTGGAGTCAGTCAACAGGTTTTTCTCAGGCAACCTGAAGACCGACGTCATGGTCTCTTGTTTTACTTTCACCCCAGCACTAATGGCCGAGTTTGTGCTCCTGGTGCCTTTTGCTTCATTGGGTCTACTGTCAAGCTGAAAGTATCACTATTCTTCCCGACAAGAAGCGACTGTTCGATTCCGTGTGCACGTAATTGGTGAGCGCTCTCGCGGGCCCCGCCGCTGCCCTTTTCACATCACTCTTCACACCTCTTGTCCGCGTTCGCCGAAGATACCGGTGGGGAAGAAGCTGTGACAAAATTGGAGCTCGGCAATCTCTGGCCATCAATCGCTCACCAGTGGCTTGCACTCGCTGGCCGTTCACGCTCTTCACCAATTGAACACTCTGTCCCACGTGTCAACTCAAGCGTCAAGCGCAAGAAACCTCAGCGATTCAACACACGTTTGTTGGGATTTTACCTCAAGCTTGTCTCATTCTTCAACGTACTGAGTTTTTTTCTTTCTGTGAGCTCGGCGAATCCGTTGCTTCCCTCGCTCGTCATGTCCGTCCCTCCCCCGACCTTGGAGAATATGTAGATCTGGTTTATCCCGAGCAACTCGAATCCAAACCTCTTCTAGAGACCGCTCATGGCCGCCGTGATACCAATTTTGAACCAAGTTTACTTCTCATCTACGGCGGATTGTTTTTTGCGTTGACAGGAGGCGCGTGATGGTTAGTGCTCCACCTTCTGCGTATTTTCTAGTTCCTAATGCATACTAGTGCTGGTGCTGAGGCATCTGAATTCTCTTCGTCACAGGGTACAATGCACAATATTTTACGTGGCACGTTGTACTATGCCTCTGAACCTAAAGCGCTCCAGTTCTGGGATGCATATATATACAGGTTCGAGTTTGGGTCCTTTGCTTCCTCAAGCTCTCCAGCATTCAATAGCAAATACGCTAATTTTTCTTGGCAAATCATGAAGTTCACATCCTTCGTTCTCTCTGCGCTGTTGGCGTCCACTGCAGCGGCGGCCTGGGTCAAGAGACAATCCATCACCATCACGCAGAGTGAAATCGGTACGCGTCTTTCTGCCTCTTTGTGAATTCTCATCCTCATACTCTCCCAGATTGCGTGCAAGCCGCTGAGACACAAGAGACCGGAAATGACAGCTGTACTGCAGGCCTCGAGCCCGGAACGGTCACTGACGCTCGTACGTCCTTCTCTTGGTCCTGTCATTCAAATCTCATTAATTCATTTTTCCTTCAGAACTTGAAGCTATTAACTCTTGTCTCCTTGCTAAAGGAGTTTCCCAGAGCGAGATCGATGCTGTCGTTGTAGGTGTCCATTGTCAGCTAACAGTTTGTGGACTAAATTTGCATCCTATAGCTTGAATGCGACCCCGGAGCTATTTTCGATTTCTAACAAGCAATGTCAATTTTGTCGGTGCATGCTCGAACTGGGAGTTGTGACAGAAATTTTAGTGTATGTTTTAAGAGTTGTCATGTAACGAAATGAATATGCCTTGCAATACATTTTACCTTTCCAATTCTGGATTCTCAGATCAAGGCTACGCCGAAGCACGGCCATGTATAAATTGATGCTATGATGCGTGACTTGGAAGCGAGCTGAACACGCTCTAAAAATGTCTCTGTACCGAAGAGTTCTGGTCTTCAGGTCCTAAAGAGGAAACTCAACGGGCGTCTATCTTCGAGAAGAAAGCTCAGTGGCATTGGAAATCTTTATGCAGTTCGGAAGCACATTTGTGCAAATTTGACGAGCAGAATTAAGGCTCCACATGCGGTCTTTGAAGCAGAAAGAAGTCATGAAGGCTCATTTAATGACCTCTTTTGAGGACGGCGCCTGTCGTTTCCCACGGCCCGAGTGGCCTAGTAGCAAAAAACGCAGCCAATCTTTCATAAAATTAACAACGACCGCAAACCACTGGGATCTGATAGAGCTGCTCGCCCAAGGTAGAGATATTTCATATCCGCCCGATTGGACGACATGTATGAATGTGGCCAAAATATTGGGTAGCTCCGGGCCTCCGAAGCTATGGAGAGATGGCTCAATGAAGCTGGCATTGACTCGCAGCACTCCCGGTCATATCGAGCCCACGGTTCTAATCACTCTTTCGCTGAGTTCCTTTCCCGGAAGCCAAAGTGCTTTGTCATCTGCCGATCTGACGCTCTTGTGAACCCGAGTTCGAAAGCCTATATCGTTATCGATGGTAGCATAGCGTCGTTAACGAGACCCCCCGTCCCGTTCCCCTCGAGTCTTCCTGACATATATCGATGACCATCTCGTACAATGACAATCTTGATGATTGGAGGACTATGGATGGTTCAAGAAATGATACATTTACAGACGACATGCAGGCTCGGAGCACAACGATAGGATACAACACGACTGTATCTCAAAGAGAGACGAACTCAGAGAAATGCCGACGAAATTGAATGGCACGGGGCACGCATCAAGCAGAACGGGAAGAAAAGCACAACCCTAAGTCGAAGAATGAAGCCCTTCATGAGCTCACAACGATGAAGAAACATACTAAGGAGTAGGGGCAACTAGAGCAGCACCTGCACAAGCCGCTTGGCATGTCCCATAACCAACGTTGCAGGCTATGATGGTAGGAGGAGCAGCAACTCCGAGGGTAGCGCCCCAGACGAAACCGGCAGCACTATAGCATGCCATGACGAGGCTAGCACATCCTGCGTAGGAGAACGCATGCGATGGGTGAGCGCTCTTGAACAGCGAGTAGAAGTCACTAGTACGAACCAGCTTGACAAGCTGCATACGCAAGAGGACCAGCAGCGACGCCAGATCCTGTCATGGCGGGAACCAGGGCGACGAGAGCGATGAAAGGCAGACGCATTCTTGAACGAATTGATTGAAAAGAGCTGAATCACCCAGATGATGGTGGTTGAGAAGAAAGAGAGATTCGGTACCCTCGACCCTTTATACTTTGAGTCATGGCGCTCAGTGGGTCCGCCGCTCATGTGAACCTCGTTCGCACGACTCAATGACAACGGTGCTCTTCAATTGCCGTAGGGGTACAAGGACACCAGCACAAGATCTTGAAGAGCTCAAATACATAAGACTGGTAATCTTATGCGTTTCAGCCCAGAGGATAGAACTCGAACATAACAACAAATGAAATCATCATTCGAATGTATATGACAGGAAATGACACAACTGAGTGGTGATTTATAATCGATATACTCGGCTGTGAGGCATTCAATAAGGAGCGGCGGCAGCTTGGCACTGCAAAAAGAATCAGAATATCAGTATAGGATGGATGAAGCAATATTCATACGGCTTTTAGCTGTTCAAGGTAATATGAACACGACTGGAAATCGGCAACCTCAAGACATTTGGTAAAGTCTAGGAACACAATCATAAGCAACATAAGTTGGAAATAGGAACAGGCATACCTTTGGCCTGGACTTCGCATGCACCGGCCTGGGCTGCCTGGCGGACAGGAGCCGCCTGAGCGGCTTGGGCAAGTTGATCAGGCTGAGGAGCAGCTTCTGATCTACCGCCCCCGAAAAGCATCGACGAAATGCCGTGACCAATTGTCGAACCAACAGCGACGGAACCAGCAGTCGCAGCCATCTGAGCGAGCATGCCGGGCTGGCTTCCTTGCGTCGTCGTTACTGGGGCGGTGGGAGCTGGAGGTGCGCGACCATATGTAGAGGGAGCTGCAGCGGTCGAAGCTGAACGGGTCTGCACTGGGGCGGCTGGAGAGGGGTTCAGACACTCGTTCAAGTTTTGCCAGCTCGCTGTGAGGAGGACTCACCTCTGGGAGCTGCTGCTGCTGGACGGGATTGACGGGAGGAACGCTGAGTCGAACGTGAGGCAATAGGTCATTGGAAAGCTGGGACTAGTAACTCACAGGCATAGTCGAGTTAAAAGTTAAGTTAGTAGGGACGCGTAGCAGTGAAGCCGGTTTAAGGCAAGGAAAAGTGCCGCCCGAGTCGGAGTTTCGAATTCACTTTGTCATCCGTTCCTGCAAACTCTCGAACACTGCCGCATCTTCTGCACTCGCTCGGTTCATTCATTCTAATCTACGAAGTCGATTGATGACGCCGATGAGGTTGCATCCAGCTCGATAAATAATGCAGTGAATATATGAACGTATATCCGAGAGCCCTCGCCGTATCATTTCCCTCAGGAGTCAGCCTGAGGATAAATTTATTTGAGTTTTATTGCATCCGGTCCAACAATCTCGCCGCCGAGCTCGGTGGTACAGTCCCCCGAGCCAAGACTCTTTTGCGGGTAATGGACTCTGACATCGTATGCAGCAAGCACGGTGTGAAAAGAACCGGCTATGCCTATCGCTGAGTGCATTTGGTTGGTCCGACTCTCTCCGTCCTTCAGGGGTGCATCAGTTACATAGTGTATTGATCACAAGCGCGGAGTGTCCTTCTCCTGTATTGATCGTTATCAAACACTGGGATTGGACAAATCCGCTGCTTGATGGTCACGTAACGTTAACGCCATTGCCTGATGCCTAGGTGCAGAGATACCCTTCGTCAGCTCACTCTGGTCATGCAAAAGATCCATAGATGTACCGATAGGAGCGATAGGGCCTGGTTCATACTATGAAGTTTGCACCGCCGATGGCCCTGCACTTGAAACGGTGAAACCAAATGAAGCGCATGGCAAACCACGTCGAGCCTGATGGAAAAATCTTAATGGACAATCCTGAGCAGGGAGGCCTGAAGCTTAGGCCAGGCAAAGCGGAAGTGGTATGGTCCTGCAGGCGTAGCGGTAGGGCAAAACTCATACAGAACTTGCAAAGCGCAACGAACGGGATATAGACCAATATAAACTCGGATGGGTAAAAAGAAGAGACTGATGGTACCCCTGTCACATTCAATGCTCATGGTCGACGTTCAAGACGGAGACATAGTTTTCGTCAGTTCGAAAGTGTATTTGACCGACTGCTTTGACCTTACAACCGAGGCATTAGCAAAGGTCACGGTTCAGAATTAAACTGTAAGTCGGTGCAGTTGCATCGAGCGAATGGATATCATAACCGTGACAACATCAAAAGGCCAACAATTGAGATCAGGAGGCTCGTGGGAGTACAATAGACTGAGAGTCAATACTAGTAGTCGCACTCGTGGTTACTGCCAGCTAGTGCAAGGTTTTCGTGGAGAGCCAAGTGGAGAGCTGGCAAGTCCTGAGGAATTTGATTGGACATGACAGACGAGAGTCCAGCACGAACATGGATGGAGGTCCCCTCATCGTATTCAAGCGATGATATATGATCTGCAAGGTTCGAGAGCAGCCTGAAGTCAGGCTTGAATTCTTATAGATGTCGAAGACTTCAAGCTTCAAGCCTAAGGTGATCAGGCGCCCGGCGCTTGCCGTTCTGAGTCCAACTCCGAACCTCTACCGCTATGACCATGGCCCGTGCGCGCCCTACATCTCGCGTGTTGCATCTTCCGTTCCTGCATAGTATTGTGCTCCATTTCCATTTCTCCGACTTCTCAAACATACATCTTGTCACTATATCATCTCTTGCATTTTGAATGACCTTCTGTGAACTTCTTACGTTTTGAATGGATTTGGAATGAGTTACTTTAGATACCGCGCCCTGCAGTAGTTATTAGTGTGGAGGGATACCTTTCCTTCTGTGGATTTTCCCAATGGGTTTGCTGCGGAAGGTTTTAATGGCTCCCTCTACTTTCGCTTTGCATGTATATATTAGTTGTAGGTAGATCTGTTGCGTAGTATTGCGTGGCACCAAAGTTGGGCTATGCCCTTCAATGGTCCCCATGCTACGTAGCCTGCGGCCCTTCGGGGTGACGTAGACCCGGTCGTTCCCATATGGGGACCTAGTACCGTCTAATACCACCACCACCACCACCGATCTGCCTCGAGTGAACAAGTATTCGCCATTGTCTCGGTGTCACTTCCACCCATCGCCATCTCGATTGACGCAGGAACCATTACCATCTCACTATGAGAGAAGAAGGAAGTGATAGCTCTGTTGACTGGGTCGACGACGCCTACGAGGACGCGATACTCGACGTCCACGACATCTCCGTCCTCCTCAATTACGAACGCGGGACGACAGAGCCCAGATTCAGGCACGCAAAGCTGCGTGAAGTGGCGACCACAGGCCATTTCAGAACGATAATGCTCCACACGCCCATCTGGGATTAGTGTTCTGAGGTCCAGTCACGACTGGACTTTTGACCCCCGGAGGGTGCGACTGGCAACTGCCAGTCCGGTTGCCGTCCAAAATTTTGCGTGACTG
>KV428142.1:0-68490 GCA_001632355.1 Sistotremastrum suecicum HHB10207 ss-3
CAGGGTAGATACAATAGACCATTAGATACACTTTCAACAGCACCTTAGACCTCGAGAGCCCATACGCAAAGAATGACTAGGGCAGCAAGCTCGGCCCTTGCACGGCGTCACGTGCTGTCACAGTCACATGTTATCTCGTGTTATCTCGCATTGGGCTACCTGGCGCTTCTCTCTCAACTAATTAATCGTATAAAAACGCTAGATAATCATTTGTATTCATATGGTCCTCCAATAATATTGACAAGATTTTATATGGCCTACAAAAGAGCGTAATCGAGGTCCACGAGATAACTCATGTTATCTCGCATGTTATCTCGTGCGTGGGAACCCCTACTTTGAGCGGTAAGCCTTGGGACTTGTGGTATGCTTTTGCCTGTGTCCGCGCCGTACCGGGGTCCCCACTATAGCTTAATGTTCGGCACTAGTCCTGCCGATCCTAAACTTCTACCGTACAGTGGCCGAACGAAGGCTCACCAAAACGACGTCAATGCCATGAGGAAGGTCTGTATAAATGATCCGCCGCAAAGCATGCATCCCGTCTCCGACCACCTTTCTTGTGCATAGTAATGTCTCTCGTCTCACCTTCTACTGATAACATTGACCCTCCTCCTGCCTATCATAGTACTGATAGGTTTATAGAGGATGATGATACCCCTGCTCCTTCGCTTTCACCTTATTCTCTTGAGTCGCAGGAAGCTGCTTCTGCCCCCCTGGTTTTGACCTTCGAGGGGGAACAGATCAAGAAGTGTACTGTTCTTGCTCCGGGAGGACGTACCGTCTTCTCTACTGTCTCAGAGGGGTCGACGTTCGAAGGATGTCGAGTCTTGGAAGAGAGACTGAGAGATAGTCAAGGGAACGTGAGTCATCAGTTAGTATCTAGTCCTGCTACAATTCTGACGTGTGTAAGGTTGTCGCAACTTTCATTCGTGCTGCCAAGGGATCAGATAAGATTATACTCGGTGACAAGGCGCCGATTAATAGGAAATCGTGGATGAAGCCAGGAATGCCTTTCAGCAGGACGTACGTCCGTTGTTCGCTATGCATCTTCCTTTGAGCTAAGTCATCCCTTCGAAGACTCGGTCATTTGAGCTACCACGGAGCAGAGTACAAATGGGTCTCAGTCAAAGATCCGAACCAAGTCACGCTCGAGGTCAAGTCACTTCTACCTCCCATCAGCACTTTTCTACCTCTCATCTCCCATTACCCAGCTACGAGCTGAATCGAATAAGACACTTCTTGCTCGATATCGAGATTCTCGGAGGGATTGGTCCGCTCCTATTCCGAGGGTCGAAATCGAGAAAGCGAAAATCGAGATTTATCCACCGGGCTTGCATATGATCAAGATGATTCTTTTCTCTCTTCTCGTCGTCGAGCTGGTCAGAGAAGATGGTGCGGTAGGTGTCATGGATGGATCGACGGCCTCTGGTAGAGGCAAGATGCAAGGTGGTTATTCGGCTCGGAACTTCTGAGCTTGAGAATGGTGGGTGGTATGGCACGGGTAACGTTGGTACATTTGCGGAAGTCTTATTCTCAATATAATGAAATATAATAATTGATTGTTAGCTATCAGGATACGGAGCCAAGATGTGGTATTCATATTAGTTCTTTGAGCACCTTGCTACAAACCAGCGTCTCCGGTCGTACCTGATCTCGAACTAGACGCTCATCGGATATTCCGAGATTTACCCTCTGCCGCAACCCTCGGCATCATCGTCATCTCTCTTTTTGGCTCTGTGTCACCATCAATAACTGCTGAGCATAAGATTTGCCCAAGGTATTAAATCCACTTCACGATGATTGCTCTTACAAGTCTAAGCCAATATTGACTGCTGCGGCCATGGACCTCCTCACGGCGAGTACGAATTCGTTGCTGAAGAAAAGAGCCGATGCTCATAGCAACATCGCTTCAGCTGACCCTGCACTGCCTTACTGAAGGCAGTGCTATACGGTCTCATCCATCCGCTTTCGTTACTTTTACTGCTGCGCTGCGCTTCAGAGACTATATCTTGGCGTCGACCTAGTCCAAAATCTTCCACCCTCTTCTCCAGAACCCCGATGTCGTTCTTCGCCAAACGAGCCAGCGAGAGCGTCGATACGCTCCCAGCTTATCGCGACAAGACTCTGAGTCGTTCAAAAGCTGAGGATGATGATGCATCGACCCTAGCTCCTTCGACGTATACTCTCGAGCCTGAATATGATGAAGATTCATCCCCTGGATCTGGAGCATTCGTAGTGACTTTTGATGGGTATCAGCTTAAACAAGATGTCGCTCGTGCACCTGGAGGACGGATTATGTTCTCGACGGTTACGGAAGGGTCGACGTATGAGAAACAGAGAGTGTTGGCGACGAAGTTGAAGGATGGATCTGGGAATGTGAGTTTTGCTGTGTTCTGGGTCTTGATTTAGGTTCTGATTGATGGGTATTAGACTATTGGGACTTTTGTTCGTACACCTAGAGGATCGGATAAGTTGCTCATTGGAGACAACTCCCCAGTCAATAGAAAGGCGTGGTTGAAACCTGGGCGGCCGTTCACCAAAACGTAAGCTCTCTTCTATCAATGTTATTATAGTGCATAGATTGAATTTTGTTCAACAGGCTGGGATCTTTCACTCACGACGATATTGAGTACAAATGGGTTTCGGTCAAAGATCCTAATCAAGTTACCTTAGAGGTTCGTTCCTTCCTTCATTCCTATCAACTCGCGCTGACAATTCTGCAACATAAACAGCTCCGCGAAGAATCCTCAAAAGCACTCGTAGCGCGCTATCAAGATTCCCGACGAGACTGGTCCATCCCTCTTCCAGACTTCGTCATCCACCGAGCGAAGATTGAGATCTACGCATCTGGTTTACACATGATTCCCATGATCATGTTTTCTTTTATGGTGACGGAGCTTGTTAGGAGAGATGGGTCTGTTGATGTGATGGATATTGTGACTGCTACTGGGAAGGCTGGTATGGAAGGGAGTATGGCTGCTTTTACATTCTAGGCACTCTGCTTTGATTATTGCGTTGTAGAATCATTTTCATCTATACCCTGTACTGTTATAATACCACTTGAGACGAGGAGGCGATCCAATTTTTGTAGATATTGTACTTTCTTCTCCATATAAGATGCTATGTTTGCTCCTCAAGCCCCTTCGTCGATAAGATCATCCAATATTTTTCAATAACATTTATTCGCCGTCAACAAGCTCATCGGCGCTAGCCCTAACATCGAGCGGCAAACGCCGAAACGACACGATGGCCGACTCATTCGCAGACCTCTGGAATGCATCTGCACCACCCACATCCAACCCATCATCCTCATCAAAGCCCCCATTAACCCAACAAAAACTCACCCAACAACCTCCCCACAAGAAATATGACGCCTTCTCAATTCTAGCCTCCTCAGGCTCTAATACACCTCGTTCCATCACGCCGGGCACAGGTGCAGGCGCATCCAGGCCTTCACCTCCTCCTGCGGTTCAGAGTCAACGTTCGGGAGACGCGTTTAATGATTTATTATCTTTTGGAAGTGGGAGTGGGACGACTACGACTACGACTAGTCCGAATAGGAATCTGAGCCTTGCAGATCGTCAAGCGAAATTGTCGAAAGTTGCGCTGCCAACAGTCACGGTGCAGGGCTCGAATAAAGCCTCTGATGCGTTCTGGGATCAATTCGGCGACTCAGGCGCAGGTGCAGGTGCTCAAGGAAGTGTAGGGGGGTCTCAGCAGGAAGATGAGTGGGACCTTAATCTTTTATCTGCAAAGCCTGCCCCCCTTCGGTCCTCATCGGCTTCCCCATCTCCATCGCCTTCGCCACTACGCCAACCCGCACCCTCAATAGCTCAGCCAACTTCATCAGATCCATTCGACTTTGACTCACTCGTGTCTTCTACTCCCGAACCGAAAGCCTCGAGTCGGGGCGGCGGCGATTCGTTGTTGGATGACACGTTCGGTGGCAACCAGTTTGGGGGAGGGAACGGTAACGAAAATGGAGGAGATGATGATGGAGATGATATCCTAGGCCTCCTCGCGAAACCCGTCTCTCAATCTCGTCGAACGCCCTCTCCTTCCCCATCTCCACATACTCTTCCAATTCCCTCTTCCCAAAACCAAGGGCGGACTCCATCCCCTCAGTCCCAATCCCAAGCACCAGCTCGAAAAACCGCGACGCGACCTATATCAAGGGCTGCAAGTCCACCACCTCATATCATAGGTCAAATTGTGGAGATGGGATATTCTCCTTCACAAGCGCGTGTTGCACTCGCTGCTACGGAGAGCGGTGTTGATGTTCAAGGTGCACTGGAGATCTTACTGGCACAGGCTGGATCTGGAGGTCCGACTGGAGAACGAGAACGGGACCCGGAGCCAGAAAGAGAACGAGGGTCGGAGCGATATGGAGATGGAGATTCGGATAGCGAGGAAGAAAG
Organism: Sistotremastrum suecicum HHB10207 ss-3; assembly: GCA_001632355.1. NCBI lineage: Eukaryota > Fungi > Basidiomycota > Agaricomycetes > Sistotremastrales > Sistotremastraceae > Sistotremastrum > Sistotremastrum suecicum. The sequence continues at coordinate 4,416 of KV428142.1, forward strand.
AAGAAGACAAAGACAGAAAGCACGTCGTCAAGGACCTTCTCGATCGTCGGTGGACCCATCGAACCCTCCTTCACATTCCTTACGTCAACAAAATTCATCTCAATCCCAAACGCAATCCACCACCGGAACCGGAAATCTAACGGATCTCCTTCCCCCCGAACTCAGTGTTCAAGCTGATAAACTCCTCAGTCAAGCTACTGAGCTTGGGAAGGGGATGTTTAATCGTGCGGGTGCATTTTGGAGAGATGGACGACAGAAGGCTATGAAAGCATATGAAGAACGAGCTAGGACACCAGGAGATCATCCGAACTCGGGTTACGGAAGGGAGGGTAACGGAAATGGAAATGGTGGAGGTGGAGGGAAGAGGCCGGCGTGGATGAGCGGTGACGGTGACGATCATGATCATGATGACCGCGGCGGGGGTGGTGGTGGAGGTGGTGGATTCAAAGACGACTCGAGCTCGGACGACGAACGGTCGAGGCCGGAGAGTATACAGAGTAGTGCGAGCGCGAGTATGACTCGTCTGCCTTCGAACTCGTCTTCGCGTCCTCCGCTTCGAGAACCCCCTCCCAATGTCAGTCGATCACCTGCTCCCCCCTCAGCTTCCACTCCCGTTCCTGGACCCTCGGTCTATAAATCATCTCTACGACGTGGACCGACGCCAGCGGCACGACAAGCATCCTCGTCATCCCAATTACAGTCGACATCACAAACACGCCCTTCTCAACCCATTCTCCCACCTTCCTCATCATCCTCAAAACCAACCCGACCTCCAATCTTCGCAACACCCTCCCAAATCTCCCAATCCACATCCCACATCCTCACCGCCCTTTCCCAATCCACGCAAGGAGCATACTCATCAGCTTCCGAATCCTACACCAAAGCTTTGGCAGCGTTACCGGAAGGACATGTGTTGAGTGTTGAAGTGCTTATTGGGAGAGCGAAAGCTAGGGGGGGATGTGGGGAGTCGAGAGGAGTGGTCGAAGACTGTAGTTTGGTTCTCGGGATGATCAAAGAAGGTATATCAGCGAGTGAATGGGCGAGTCTACCTGCTCTCTCTGCTTCTCCCGGAGCGGCGAAACGAAGATGGGATACGGTAGAGAGTGAAGTGAGAAAACTTCGGGCGATGGCGTATGAGCAGATGGAGAAGTGGAGGGATGCGAAGGAGGATTGGGAGAAGATTGCTGGGATGAATGTTCCACTGCAGGTGGATGAAGGTACGAGGAAGGAAGCTATAAGTGGCGCTGGGAGATGTAGGAAGATTCTTGCTCCTCCACCTCCTTCCGGTCCTTCCTCTGGTCCTTCTACATCATCCGCGTCAAAGCCCAGACCAACGCCCAAACCGAAACCGGCGAATCTCTCCTCCAAAGCTCCTTCGACATCCTCCCAACCTCAGAAACCAAGCGAAGCAGTCGCCCGACTCCGAGCAGCAGCCTCCCAAGCCGAATCCGAATCCAACCTCGCTTCATCCCTAAAAGACACCGTCGACGCCCGTCTCGCTTCCTGGCGCGGTGGCAAACAACAAAATCTCCGCGCTTTACTCGCGTCTCTCGATCTTGTCCTATGGGATGAGGTAGGATGGAAAAAAGTGGGGATGCATGAGCTTGTTACGGAAGGGCAGGTTAAGAAGGTTTATGTTAGGGCTATTGCGAAGGTTCATCCTGATAAGGTTCGTCTTTTCCTTTTCCTTTAAGTGAGGTCAATTTGATGGGGCTGATTGGGTTGATGCGGGTAGTTGAGTGTGGGGAATTCGACGGTTGAGCAGAGGATGATTGCGAATGATGTTTTTGGGACGTTGAATGAGGCTTGGATAGCTATGCAGGGGTAGTCTAAGAACTTGGGAGCTTAAAGTCGATACTGTGGAACGGGCATTGTTCGCGGGTTGGAGTTCGTGGTGGTGGGAGCTAGCTGCTGGATGTCGATATGGGGTATGGTATATGGTATATGGTATATGGTATACGTATTCAGAGTCGTATGGTGTGTCGTTAGATTAAATTAGAATTAGATGGAGGGATATACATGATACGATACATCAGATGATGCTCGAAAGTGAAGACTCGAAGTCTACGATGCGATGCTCTCTCAATATCCATATTGATAGCGCATATTTGATACCGGTAGTAGCTACCATGCATGCATGTACAAACCAGCCCCTCCGAATCGGCCTACAGCTCAGACAATTCCTTATAGTTACTCGAGTATACCGTACCCTCCCCGCTTCGCTCAAAGCTTCGCTCGTACGGTATACTGACAATATGAGGGTGATTGAGATGTAGATTGAGATGAACTTTGAGCGACAACACCGACAAGACTGACACCGACACCGACACCGACACTCGATACAATTCAACAAATCAACAAATCAAATCCAACTCGATGTACGTGTAAGTTAGGCACTGGCGACTCGTGACTGGTGACTCGTAAAGTATGATAGCGCTAGCAGTCCGCTGTCATGAAGGATGGAGGATGACATGACTTCCGATTCTTAAATTCAGTTTCTTGTGAATGCGACGAAAGGTCTGTATATTAGTATTGGGATCCCTTGAGAGGAGATATCGTTTTGTACGTGTACAGTGTGGTTCTCGTTGGATGGAGCTGATCGACTTGAAGTTATACTCATGTTCATCGTATTACTAGTAATAATAATAGTAATAAAAGCAGTACGACTCGCAATTGCAAGATAAAGAAGCGATCAGGTTGATATATATCGACTGAACGTTACTTCTATACGCAGAATGAACGTCGTACACTAGTATTGATAAAAAATGCTCAAGCTCAAGCTCAACCAAAAGAATCAAACCAGCAGAACATGAATATTGCTCATAAGTAAGCGATGGGAAGGCGGAAATTGAAACTGGAAAAATGTGTCCGTGCTGTGAGTCGAACACAGGGCTCTTCGGGATTGCGAGACCACAACGAAGTGATTTAACCACTAATCGACACGGACGCTTTCTCGTCTTTCCCTCCTTCTCTTTCTAGCCTTATCCCCTCCGGACGGGTGCTATCTCGGTATCCAATAAAGAGACCGTTTAACTTTCAAGATCAGCTGGATCAGTCCCACGATCGGTATATGCGTATTTGGTCGGTGGAGGATACCCCTCCGCAGGACGGGCATATAGCGACGCGTATCGGCGCTTAGACCGCTAAGAGCTTGCTTTATCCCCCCTCCTCTCTCCCTCTCAAACGTTTATACTGAACGTTGTATCTGAACGATAGGAACGAGGATGACTGTGAGGACAAGATCGCAGAAGGAGATCGACGTGTTTGCGCTTGGACGACTCGGAGCGGAGGCTTATGATCAAGCTCAAGCGCAACAGGTCACTCAGGATGAGATCAGTTCGTTCTTTGACGGGATCGGATCGAGCGCTGGTCTTTCTCTACCGTCGACGTCTGGGTCTGGCGATGTAGACCTGTGTGTGGGTGTGAGCGTGTTGGGGACGGGGCTGGAGAGTGCAAGTGCGAGTGAATGGCCGAATGACTTGGAATGGTTAGCGAACGAATGTCCCAGTCAAGCGACATCTTCGTCTTATGGTTGGACTTACAGACTAGAACCTCAATTAACTCACATTTCTTCTATCAGATTTCGATGCGCTCTTTGCGTCCTGCATGTCCGATTTCCCTGTTGCGATCCCTCCAATCCCTACATCGTCGATCTCTCTCCCTCCGATGGCTTCGACTTCGACGCTGACTTCCTGTGATCCTTCCCCGCCGTCATTCTACTCCTCACAATCCCATCAACAACCCTCTTCATCAACACCATATCACTCACCAAGTCCCACACCGTCCAGAGATTCCCCTCATCCCTCTCAATCACAGTCACAATCTAAATCCCAACCGGGCACGGGCGGTCGCGTAGATAAGAAACGTCTCCGCTCCGAAAAGCGTCTTCAAGTCGAAAAACGCTCACATCTGAAGAAGAGAGATGCAGGGAATCAACTTGTTGCGTATATCAAGGAGAATGTTCCGCAGAGTGAGGCGGGACTTGTGAAGGGTGTTGCGGACGCTGCTACCCGCGCTATAGAGATGATGACGTATGTTTTCCTTCCACCTTCATCTTTTCACCATCTGACTCTTACCTTCGATAGTGACTTGAAGTGCGTCCCCCCCTTCTATATCGTTTCTTCCTTTATCGATCTGACCCCTCTCCCCCTTTCTCTAGAGCCCATACAAAACTCGTCGTCTCACAACTCGCAGACTCAAATACCCAACTCGCCCTCGAGCTCACGCGAAATCGTGAACTGTCCCACCGCGTCCTATCCCTCGAAGCGCTCGTGAGGCAATACCACATGAGCTCACGACGGATCCCATTGCCGGTTCGCCGAGAAGAACAGGTGCAGGTACCAAAGCGAGAAGAGGACTGTGATGGGATTTTGACGTCGACGTCGAGTGTTCGTGGGGAGAGTGTTAAAGAAGAGGATGTGGAGAGTAAGAGTAATGTTCTGTGATATCTCTTTGATTTGATTTCATTTTTGGATTGTATTTCGCCTGTGTACGTCATGGACACTGGGCTTGCTATTATCTTCTTTATTCTTCTTCCTTTTTCTCTCTTGCATGTTGACATTGTTGTGTCGTGTTGTCCTTGTCCCTGGTTCTGTTTCCGTTTTGTCTTGTTCTGCCTTTCTGTTGCTGTGGTCTCGCTAAAATAATATCCCTTCTTGGATCTTTGTCTTGTATAACCTGATGTTGTAATGACATCTTTTGAAAATCTCACGTATCTGAGCTTATATACTGCATTGTGTATCCGCGAATGTCTTCAAGATGCTCAGAATGGGCGTGTTGCCTTACTCGCGGGACCAAATAATTTTACATGGACAATTGCCGGAGCATTTTGACCACTAATATTCCTCTGTCTAAGATTTCTTGGGGCAGAGAACAGTTCGGCTTCAAGGCCACATGTACATTTTGTTCCATATTTTGGTGAACCGGTGAATGGACAAAGAGCTCGAGACCGATTGAGCGCCTAACTCTTCGACCAAATGGTAATGACGTAATCACGACGCGCGGTGCCCTTTACCCTTGTCGAGTCTTTCCTGCTTCACGCCGTCGCTCATTATCAGTCTGCTCTAGATAAATTCAATCGATGTCTGGTGTGGACAGAGTCAAGCCTGATGTCCCTGCTAGGTTAGGAGATCTGCCTAAGTTCTGTGAAAAACTCAAGACGATGCTGGCAAACTCAATGTGCGTACCTTTCATCCTTCGCATGATGTGCTCGAGCTGAGGAAGCTTGAAACTCGTGCAGTCATGTCCAGACTCACGATTTAGACGATCTCGATGAAGCAGCCCGCGTCGCTCGAGAAAGTGAGTCAGATACGATCACGCGACACGTTTTTCTCGCTACTATCGATCATCCCATCCACAGCTTTCGAATTCGTCGACTTACGAATTGGAAGAGCTATACAGATTGTCAAGACCAACTTTAATCGAAGAGCACCAGTGGAGCGTTTACACGACGAACTCATCCTAGAGATTCTCAAATATTGCGTGCCATTGAAAGAGAAGAAGCTTCCTTCAGCATTCGCGGTGTACGTCTCACATCCTCTTTCACGATATGTAACTCAAGCTATTCATTAGGTGCGCTAGATGGAGACATATGGCGAACAGTTCCCCAGCGCTGTGGACGAAGATGTACCTGCCTATGCCGCCCGAATGGTATTCAATATTCGTTAAACGTAGCGGAAACAGTCTTTTGGAGGTTCACCTCTCAAATTGGAAGATCCAAGACAACCAAAGTAGTTGTCAATTACTTGGAGAGAACTTACGTCAGCTCGCGCCTCGGATTGCAAATTTGCACATGTTCTGGGTACCAAGCTTCGATCATCACGGCCTTGACAAATTTCTCGCATCTCACGCTACAGACCTAGAATTTCCTGCACTCGAAATCGCTGAGTTCCGCGAATCATCCCCTCGAGACAAGCCTACGATTGTCCTACGCACCCCCGCTCTTCGAAAGCTCACCATGGATATGAATACCAACTTCGCACCAGACGTCATCACCGATAACGTGACCGATTTGAAAATCCGCTCGTCTTCTCAGAAATCGCACGAAATCATACCTTTACTTGCTGGTTTCCCCCAACTCGAACATTGTGACATATTTACCTACTCATTCGACCGCACTTCCTCGATTCTCCCTCCTCCCTCTATCATATCGCTAAAAAAACTGCAGAATATCTCCGTGAAGACCCTCAACGTATCCAGCGCAACCTACACACTGAATTGTCTTGATGTTCCGAAATCTGCGAGAATCGAGCTCGAGGTGACAGACAAGGAAGACGAGTCCGTCGGCCCTCTGATTGGTCCCCGTATGTTAACGTGCGACGAACTCAATATTGGTGGTGGCGGTTATAGGAAGGTCGTCTTGACTCTCAAATCCGACTCGCAGCCTTCCCTTCAAATATCAGCAAACCATTTCAACTCTGCACTACTCTCCGAACTTGCTTCCTATCCGAGCAGTCTATCCCATTTCCGCTTCAAATATCATGCATTGCCTTCGTCCGATCATCTCACTCAAGCGTTGACCTTTTGGTCCTCTCTCACCTCCATCTGTATATGGACCTGCGAACCGGATTTTGACAGATTCCTCGCCGTACTGTCAACGGACCAAACTCCGCTCATATGTCCACAACTCGAGTCCCTCGAATGCACAGAGATAAAATTCACCCGCTCTCGAATGCTCGCGTTTCTAGAACTTCGGAAGGTCAGAGGAGTGCCACTTCGAGAATTGAAGACTACGAGAGGCTTTTCGAATCCTGATACGGAGGGGTTTGCGAAGTTGGTGGAGAGTCATGTGGAGGTCGATGCGGAACCGTCTGCGATGGAGCTCTTTTTCAAGGTATTCCCTGGTTTGCGAGGAGTGTGGGAAGGGCAGGGACCGGGTGAGGTGGATGAGCCGGATGATCATGAACTTCATGAAGCTGGGACGGAGTAGGACGAAGCAAGGCACTCATGTTTCAAATTCAGAGAAGCGGCAGAGTGTCGTGTATCATAATTTGTATTATCGGATCACTTCATCAGACCATGATAGGGTATTCGAAATCGTATTGCTAAATACTTTAGTTCAGTATCACGCACGAGTCACCAATGGTGAGCCGAAGAGTGGCGGCGAGCATCTGAGAGTATCAGATTATCCTTGAGAACGATCTAGAGGCACCCTCAGTCCCGACCAATTCGTCACTGGCCTTTAGATAATCGTTTCTGGTTAGTATAGTAATTATGAGTGCAACCGTGTTACGATTTGTCGCGAAGGCGAAAAGTCACACAAAATGCTGGTCTAGTACTCAGCTACGACTTCGCACAGTCAACTTATGAGCGTAGACGAGTGATCTATCCTTCCCGGTCAAGCAGTTTCTCGTCCTCGCATATACCGACAGCATTGTCGGAAATTCCAAAAAAGAGGCCTTGCGCCCGGTCATACTCTTCACCGCAAAGATCTCCTGTTCGTCAAAAGATGTCCTGACTGTTTATGAACACAGATTTTGCCGCTCGATCGTCCAAACCGAACGCGAGCCAAGAGTCCGCAAAGATCGAGAATTGATTTTCCGGAATGAAGAAAAATCGAAAAATTACACTGGAGGGGAATCGAACCCCTGCCACTTGCTTGGAAGGCAAGTATGATAACCATTTCACCACCAGTGTATAGAACACAGGGGTCCACCATAACATCGATAGCTTCTTCCATCTTCGGCGCTACCTACTCGCGACATCGCCAACTCATCGCCATCGGCTGTAATGAATTCATCCCTTGATTCATCCTCAGCAAGCAGTTTCGCTTCACTCTCTTGCTCCCACCACCTTCCTTCATCTGCGCTATGTTATCGACAGTGGAGGAATATGTCGAGGCGCTCTCAACTTATTATGTTTATTTCATTCCTACGTTGATAGGATACATCATTGCAGCTCCTGCTGTCCTCACCGTACGTCCTTCGTCCAGTCTTTTCCACCGACAAGTGGACTACGCAACCCATTTACTTTCGGTCTTTTAGTATTGGATAGCTGTAGAGGCTACTCCGATTAATGATGCACCGGTGGACAGCAAGACGATATCTGATGTCAAGAAAGCTGCATTTCGACGTAAACTTGCACTATTCTCCACCTATGGGGTCGTGTATCTGCTCTTCATGGCGATGTTCATTCAAGACACAGATGGACCAATGGCTGTTAAAGTGACCATTCTTACTATAACTGCACTTTTGCTCAGTTTGGGTCAAACCTTGTCTTTGATTGTGGTCAGTCCGTTGGCACGCTTGCGACACAGTGACCTCGACTGACGCGTCCTTCAGTTCTTCGGACGTGAATGTACCTCCACGCAGTTTGTCGTTCGCCGCAAGTGTGATGGCAGTACGTCATTCATTCTTTCTGCTTCTTCACCGTTGAGTAACGCGATCACACTCAGGTGTCGACACCGATGAATTGAAGAGCTCCGACCTGCAAACGCGAATGACACTGCTCGGACGTATGTTCCTCGTCGTCACGTTCTCTCTCCTCCTATCATGGAGTTCCCTCTTCTTTGGTATACGTAGTCTATTGGCCTTGTCCGCTATAGGCGTCGTATACGCTGTCAATCAAGAACAACGTTCCAAAATATCCATGAAGACAATGCTCATCGTCTACCCTATCATCGTATGTCCCCGCCTCATCTCGGTATTGTCAGTCATAATGACACCTCATAGGCTATTTTCATCGCCTCCGGAGTAGGATATTTCATATCCCACACCTGCGGCCTCGGGCTTTGTGGAATATCCGACATTCCAAGCTTCTACACAACGAATGAAGTGGCAGTATTGATGGTGAGCTGGATGCAGTGGATCTTCACTGTCATCGCTGCTGCAAACCAAGGACCTCTCCTCCTCACTCTCTATCGTTTCGACTACCATAACGCCATCACATCTCAATCATCCATACGTCCCAGATTACATTTATCTCCCCTTATCGACTCTCCTACTTCACGACCTTTGGGGGTTGGGGTTGTCATCCCTCCTAAATCCAAACTCCCCGCATTCTCAAAGCCTTACTTCACGAGCGCTATTCTCACATGGACCTTAATCCATTTCGGTGCTATCGTTTGGTTCCCCGCTGTTCATCCTGTGTTCCAATTCTTTTTCGCTCTCTTCGTTGGAGCGTGTGCGATGCTTTTCGTATCTTTGGTGACGTACGGTTTGGCGACGTACAGAGGGGAACGACAAGCTTTGTTGGCCTATAAGGAGAATTGGAAGCTCGACGTGCCTGGGCCTGTTATCGAGGAAATGACGAAGTAGAACTCTCATGGACGTCTTCCGAGAGTCGTTATTGCTCCCTTCCCCTTTGTCAATGTCGTGTTGCATGGACTCGTACGTTTTGATGTTTGCGCATGCTGCTTGCTTTTTGGCTTTCGTGTTATATATCGTTATCTTTAAATTCTATGCATATAATTGTATCCTTTCGGTAGTTGTTAATCCAGTAATCAGAGGTCATCGTTTACTTATTCCTGAGTTAGTCTCAGAATTACTCGTGAAAATCTGCGCAGCGCAAGCCCGGACGGCATCAATCGGAGACGCTCGCCCGCCGGCCCTTTGCATAAGCATGCACCGCCATCCAATGTCCTCGTCGATAGGCCCACGCAAGGGCTCGACGGTCTTCAAGCTGCGGCACCTCTCACAGTCCACAGTCTTCTGACCAGGGCAACTTAAAGCACAACGTCGATGGTCACGAACACTATGACTAGCATCCAGCATTACACGACGGCGTTCTCAGCGTACTACGCCTATTTTATTCCATCCTTGATAGGATACATCGTCGCAGCTCCTGCAGTCCTCACAGTACGCTCCTTCTCTCGCACTCCCATCCCGTGTAGGACCGACGCTGAGATTTTGCTGTAGTATTGGATCGCAACGCATGCGACGCCGCCTCACGAAGATCCCGTCAGTCTCAAAACAGCTCAAGACGTCCGACGAGCCGATATTCGAATGAAACTTATTGGATTCTTCGTCGCGCTAGTTCTAGTCATTCTATTCGGAACTTTTCCTGTCGTTTATCAAGCTGGATCTAAGGACCTTGTTGTGTTGGAGACTGTTTTGATTGGGACGGTGCTTGCTTTCGGACTGGCGATTTCTTTGATTGTGGTGAGTGTTATCAAACTCTATCTGGTGTCGTCATTATATGTTCGTGTAGTTCTTTGGTCGCGAGTTCACTGCTACACAATTCATCGTCCGGCGTAAAATAGACGGCAGTACGCCCCTCTCCCCTCTCCCCATCGCTCTCGCTCACCCACCACATGCTTAGACATCGAGACAGACGAGCAGCACAGCCCAGACCCGGCAGTCCGCCTCGCACTACGAGCCAGATTGACCCTTCTCGCCTGCTTCTCCCTCCTATGGGCTATCCTCTCCCTATTCCTCAACTTCCGTCTTCCAATTGCAATTTCGGCAATTGGAGTGACCTATGCGTTGAATCAGAATCAGCTTCCGAAAATATCGATGAAGCGATTCCTCATTTCCTATACCATTACCGTAAGTCACCCTACGATCTATATCTCTCACCGAATGCTTAGTTTTTCGCACAGCCCATTCCTTTAGCTTTGATGTCACTGATTATGGTGTGTGTCGCCGCCAGCGATTCTCCTCCCTGGACACCCATTCCAGACCGCGGAACTTCCCGACGTGATGATGCTGCTTTGTGGATGGTATCCTGGACAGGATGGATCGTAGCGATGACGGCAGCAACCGTATACGGACCACTACTCCTCACCATCTATCGCTTCGACTATCACAACTTCATCACAGACCACCCAGAAACAGAATCATCAATCCGATACACTCTTCAGACTTCCCCACCTATCGTATCTCCCACTGCAGGTCCTTTAGGAATGGGGGTACTTATCCCGCCTAAATCTCGACTTCCGGCGTTCCCGAAACCTTACTTCACGGTAGCCATTGGGACGTGGAGTGCTGTTCATCTCCTTGCGATGGTGTGGATGCCGATTTTGCCGAGTGTATATCAGTTCCTTTTCGCTCCTTTTGTGGGAGCTTGTGCGTTGCCCGTCGTCTGTCTGGCTGTTATCGGGGTTGGATGGCATCGCCGTGAATTGGAAATTTTGCTGGCTTATCAGGAAGAATGGACGATTGATGAGAAGTCTCCCATCAGAGATTATGCATCCACCTGACTATTCATCCACTGTATACCTTGTAAATTGTAGCGTTGTAAACTTTCTTGTTTCGCGAGTCTTTTAGCTATCTGTTACTCACCTTTGTTATTTAATATTTAATTGCTAACTCGTTACATTTTAATACCATCTCTCTGGGAATATATTAGATATCAAACTCATCATGATGTTGAATATTAATGCGATGCGACAGTTTTTGTTTTTGGCTCGTTCTAGACGGGCATACTATCATTGACAGTGACGCAACTGACGGAAGCAGAATTACGTAAGTACTGCGGCTCGCACGTCGCGATCGCAGCTCAAAGACGACCATATGGAGGGCGTAGGTCCTCCAAGGACCATCTACAGCCTCTCTTCTAGACTCTACAGAGTCCATTTATCTTGGAAATGGGTGTAGGCAGTTATCTGGTCGCATTATGGACGTATCAGGTGTATTTTGTCCCGACATTTGTGGGCTTCTTGTTCGCTGCGCCTGCAATGCTGAGGGTACGTTCGGTCGCTCTTCTATCGACCTATCCAAGCCAATCGAACTAATGATTACATTTGTCGTAGGTCTGGCTTGCAGTCGAGCGATTAGGATCGAGCCATCTTCCACCTACGAATGAAAGTGACGCTGGACTCGGAGCACCTCCGGCACCACCGAACGGCTTGAAGATCATAGCATGGCTGCTAGCTGGAGCGACAGGCCTCGCCATTGGGATAGGAGCTTATCTCCTCCGAAGGCATCAAATCACCTCCTCGAATGCCGGCGTATTCCTCTTTGCGGCTTTCTTATGTATCGCCTCTTTCGTCGGTTGGACGGTGGTCTTGATCTCGGTTTGCCTTAACGCTTCCAACAGTGAGGAACTGGCTTATGGATGGTCCGCTATAGCATATAGTTGTTGAAGTCAGAAAATCGCCGGTCCTAGTGCACCGTGGTCGCAAAGGCGGTATGTCTGCCTCGATACATTTCCATCATACATTCTGACGATATACCTCAGCTATTGTCACCACAGAAGCTCAGCTCCTGAAATTCTTCCAGAGCCCAGCATCTGACAGGTCTTCCCTGTTCATCACCTTGCTCTGCGTCCTGTTCGTTTGCGGAGCAATCATCTCCAGCAATCGCCTCATCACCGAGGTGTTGATGATCGCCGTCATTTCCGGCGTAAATCAACTCCCAATGAAGACAATTTCTTTCAGAAAGATCTTTGGGTTCAGCGGCCTATTCGTAAGAACTCTCTCCTGCATACCTTATTCTCCCACTAAGCTCTCTGCTTCCAGTCGATGTTTGGAGCTTTTATCACCACGTACATCGTATACGTCGTCTACATAAGTCAAGATAAATGGTCTACCCCCACTAGCGGAGAGTCGACCTCAGAAGAAGATTTCGTCCCCATCATCGCAGAATTGATAGGTTGGAACCTCATAGTGATCGGCAGTGGCCTCCAAGGACAAATAATCACCCTCTCATATCGATTCGACTACTACCTCTGGACATTGACACGCGAACAGACCGGAGAAGCCGATCCCATTGCAGATAGCGAAGCTACGGTAGAGTTGATCGCGGCTGCAACGATGGGCATTCGTGCCCCGTCTAAAGCTCAGATACCTCCCTTCCCTAAACGATACTTTACGATTGCACTGGTGACTTGGCTCGCGACTCATGTCGTTGGTCTCGCGGGGATGCCTATACTCCATCCTGCGTTCCAATGTTTCGGGGTTATTGCGTTGGGTTGTATTTCGATGCCTCTTGTTTCTCTGGCTCTCGCTTCCGCTGCTCGTCTGAAGGGTCAGAGCGAGGAAATTTGGGCGTATAAAGAAGGCTGGAGTTCGGGAGGCAATCTTCCTGGTGCTTCCAGCGGCTATGTTGCATTGACTGCCTAGTAAATGCTATGTTTATTTAGAGCTGTTTGATATAGATAATCGTGTTGTATTGCTTGACTGATCTACCGTGACATGCATCTGGGATCCTAGCGCTCCGCATATTCGAGTGCGTAAATATTCAGTGCCACCACGTACCTGAGTGACTTCCAAATGGGGAATTTGTGAGCATCCTCATTTGTCCGGCCGTACGAGCTTTTATGTCCGAGCTAGGTTTTTCCGAAGATATTGCGAGGCAATCCGGGCGCAACCGCAAGCTCCTGTGGACCTTCTCGCGTCTTTCTTCAGCGCGACCCCATCCTCTGAATATGAATATGGACGCTGGTTCGCGATATTTGAAGACTTGCCTTATGCGGAGGGTGGTACCACTCCCTGACTGAGCTTTAAACGATCTCAGAGGGCCAGGATCGACTGAGGACGACCATCATCTGCGCTATCGCGACTCGCACGTCTAAATTTCTTGGATCCAAGTCATGACTACCTTTCGTCACTATCGACCTTCATACACTGTTACTGCATCTGATGATAGTCAATCGTCGACTTCCTCGGATGCTGTGCAAGACGACTTCATAAGCTCAGGAAGGGATTCGGCCGCTCGAGGTGAGTGTTGTGCTGTGTCTACCGTGACTATTAGCTAAGTTAATCTGCGAAGGCACGTCTGAAGAGTCATACCAATCTATCGAATCATCGTCGTCGATGGCTACAGTCAGTCGTTAATGAATCTCTGAATTGCTCCAGTCCATCTCACCGTGCATCGTGCGCAGCCAAAGAAGAGAATTCGCACTACAAGACGCATCGCCATTGAAAGACAAAGCCAGAACAAGAAAGTGAACGCATCGAAGGACCTCATTTCTTGCGTGCGAGATAAGCTTCCGATGAATGAAGCTCGTGAAGTTCGAGGTTTAGCGGATGCAGCGAAGAAAGCGATAATGCTCCTTGAGTGAGTATCTTTCATTTTCTTCCTCCTTGCTCTATTGACATGTTTTCTGTGAAGTGATTATCAGTGAGAAACACACGTCGTGCCGCCCAACATCCATTGATTCCCTTTTAGAAATCGAGAAAGCATCTTAGAGGCACAACTCATGCATCTCAAGACTAATAATCTCATTCTCAATAAGCGAGTCAAAGATCTCGAAACAGAAGCTCAGGAAACCATTTTCTGGAAAGACCTTGCCCTTGACTGGCTCCCTCGCTCGAGCGCTCAACCCAATCGCATCGAGTTCGCTGTGAGTGATGTTGAGAAAGGGCAAGATATTCCCCAAGACCAATTCGTGTACTTGGAACAATTTTTGCTCCATCCTCAAGGTAACAACCTGTGTGGTTTTCAAGTTTCTCAGTGTAGTCATCGCGCTAACGATTTACCGCATAACAGGCAATTGCGTTTGACTTTTCGGGAGTGATACAAGAGTGATCCTGTATGCTCTTCGGTTTGAAAACTCATCGGTTCCTGTGTTTCCTGCTTTCATACACTCAGTTTGTCAACCTGTTCTCTCACAATTCTCAATCTCTGGCTTGTCTGGCTTCGAGATTGTCTGTATGACTTCATCGCATAATTTGCATTTCACTGCTCTTGCACAATACTATCTTGTCCGCTCTCCTGGATTCGCGAGATTTCGCCTCCGACTTCCACCTGAGTGCGGCCCTTGGTGCGGCAATGGGGCAAGCATCGTGATTCGTCATAACGGAGTTATACTTCCTAACTCCATTGCGCAATCGGAGTTGAATTTATTGAATCTCCGACAAGCCCTTTATAGGCGCTTAACAGCGGTATCGCGCAACTGGTCCGTGCACGAGCCTCATAACCTTTGGAAATGACCTTGTATGCAAGCCCCCTCCCTCTTGCTCTCACACATGAGTGTTGGGTGGTACCACCCCTTGCCTGAGGTATATAAGAGTCGAGTGCTTGGTCTCATTCGATGTTCTTGACCACCATCTGCCCTCTGCTCTCTCACTTCACTTAACTGAACTACTATGGCTGGTCGTTCGTCGTACTCAAAGGCAACTGGCTCTTATTCATATCAAGTCGGATGTCCTCGGTCTCCTGTGCACGATGAGGGTACGATGTCCAGTCATCAGAACGAGTGGTTGAGTCCATCGGGTATGTATTCTTGGTCACTGGAAATCGTTTCACATCTCCTCATCGCGAACGTCAGTGTCCTCAGACACATCCGAGACATGGGCCTCATCGACGGAGGGTAGTGATCAACGTGTCAACGAAGTATGTACTCCAATTTATTCAATTTATCCATGACTTATCGAGATTTATTCTGGATTTAGAATCGGACCTCCAGTTCACGAGCTGCCAAGCGCATCGCCATCGAAAAACAAAGCCACGCGAAGAAAATCCATGCATCAAGAGACCTTGTCGCATGTGTCAGACAGCACCTACACCCGGACGATGTCGACCAAGTCCGAGGCCTAGCCGATGCTGCCAAGAAAGCAATCGTTCTCCTGAAGTAAGCCACCTGTTCTTTTATTGCGTGCCTTATCCTTATCGTATGGTGATCAACAGTGATGCGCAGTGGGTCACTTGGATTTTGTCTTTCACAACTGGGCATCATGACAAGTAGATCACGAGAAAGGCGCTTGAAGACCCGAATCTCCGAGTTGGAGCAATCGAATAAAACTCTGACGGGTCGCTTGGCGGACCTCGACAAGTTGACTCAAGATGTTGCGTTTTGGCAAGACGTGGCATTGCGATGCTCTTCCTCAAATGTGTCTCCTATGCTCTCGGCTAACGAACTGGAGTTCCCACCGCTGTCCGTGGACCCTCCCGAGTTTTCCTTCGGGTCTCCATCGAGCACATTCGACGATCTTTTTCTCCCATATTTGGGTATGTTTCCTGTTTGTTAAGAGCGATGACTTATCTCACACGCGGTGCAGGTCATAATTAGCTGTATTTCTTCTAGTGAAAGCTTCGCTTCTCTTTTTGTAATCCAGATGTATGCTAAGGTTTCGACCATGCAGAGCTTGGTGCTGACTCGTAAGAGTTATTAGTCGATGTTGATGCGTCGGTATCTCACCACGCTAATAAATAAGAAATTCTTCTTTGTCATTCTGACATTGTGGCGTGTCAGGTCTATGTCAAGTCTCCTAGTCGAATCGGAGCTCAGCTTCGCTGAAGAAAATCGTGATGCATTTCCATAATATACTATATACTGAGTATCGACGATGAAACTGACAATCCTCCCGAAAATGTTCTAATCTTAACGGCGAAACCGGATGCGGCGAATAGACACGTTCATCTTCCTAACTTTGTTTCAATTCATCACACGAAAGCGCTGTCTTGAAGACTGCTGGCAGCATTCAAGCCTTGATACAACTCAAACTCAGCCTTTGTCCAGGTATCAAGCACGAGAGGATCTGACGACAAGTCAGCAATGATAGAAATGAAAGGCGTAAGAAAACGTACCAGAGAAAGGAAAGATCTGAGTGAAAACGACCGAGGCAACACCATTCTCACGGTCAGCACTACAAGACAGAACTTCATTAGGGCAGTCTTGGGATAATGATTGCAAGTTGTACATACGTCCAATAGCAGTTGGCAATACCGGCCCAGAATGCGGAGTAGGCACCTCGGCCTGTGGGTAACGGTGCCTGAAACGAATATGAGACAATATATGAGTCGGCGGCTTCAACCTCCTTACCTTGTTCAATAAAAACGACAGACCCCATCCCTTCTCAACACTAGAAAAATGTTTGGTCATCGCCGTAATGAGCTCGACAAGGCACACATACCCCGGTAACATGTTGACCACATTAGTATGGTCTGCTCTTGCCGCCGGAATTGGGTCGTTGAGACGTTTGCTGAATTGCGGAACGGCATCTTGGAACATGAGTTCAACAGTCTCCGACTTGAGGATACGCGTTCCGTTGGCGCCTACACCGTCGTTTATCAAGGCGGTGAGAATCTTGAGGTAGTCGGAAGCTATAGAGAGAAGTCCGGCTCCTCCGGAGAAAAAGAGAGGGTTTCGCACGATCGCGGGGTAGTCTGGAGCAGAAGATGAGATACCGTATGTGGATTATGAGAAGGATGTGTATACCTCGAGGGACAAGATTTCCCTCTTCGTCTCGGGAGTGTAAGCCCGCGAGCTTCTCGTGCAGAGGTCCACCAAAATCGGTAGATGTTAAGCCCAATGGTTGGAATATACTGTACGAGAGCCGTTAGTGAGGAAGCTTACAGATCTCCGATAGGTATACATACTGATCTTTAAAATATTCCGACAGCGTCTTCCCCGTCACACCTTCGACGAGTGCCCCCGCCCAATCGATGCCGATAGCATATTGCCAGTCTTCGCCGGGTTCGAAGACCAACGGGCCCGAGATGCCTTCGGGCTTCCCAGTGAATTCGTCACCCGCGTTGGTCTCTTCGGCCCACTCTCTGATTGTGTGATTAAAGACCTGTTTGGTCGTTAGGAACAAGCACTCCAGAATGACCCACAGAGGCACTGACTGTGTAAGCGAAACCGGCCGTATGAGTAAGAAGGAGCTTCAGAGTGATCTTATTCTTCGGTTCATGATACGTTAAGGAGCCCTTCTGACCCTCGACAAGCTTGGCGTTCGTTACTTCAGGAAGAATTTGAGGGTCGATGGGCGCATCCAAGGACAGCTTCCCTTGCTCGACAAGCTGAAGCGCTGCAATGGTAGTCACGAGCTTGGTGAAACTCGCAATCCAAAACACCGTGTCAAGTGTCAGCTAGTTACTCGATAAGCCCCAGTCTGGCATAGCAATGAGTCAAAGATACTGACCTTTTCGTCCGGATTCTTCAAAGACTTGACTCCCGCTGCACCCTCATAGATTGTATTGCCTTTCCTATCCACTGCAGCATAGATGATTCCGGGAATGCCATTCTTTTGCTCCGTAGCGGCTTTGAGGATGTTATCAATCTTGGTCTTCGTTACGCTGCTCAACGACATCTTGGAGGATGCGGGGAGTGCTAAGATCGCAGCTTGTCCTGGGAACTAGTTATGCCATATCTTGTCGAGGTATCGTAGGCATCGTGAGACGCTCCCTGCTCTTCAATTCAGTGTTGTACTGTGCTCTCACGCAATCAACGCACCAGCTTCTTCCGTTCCGTGAGCATGGAGATATCCGAGGACTATGCTAAAGGCCGTTTTACAAAGTTTTGGACGAACTATCATTGCGTAAATATACAGAACCGGGATCCAATTTGGGGATGGGTTGATGAGGTTGCCTCGGATGGCATTGAGCTCATGAGTCGTTTAGCAGAAGAAATCTCGGAATCGGGGATCGGACCAACGACAGCCTATTTCAGTTAAGTTTGTTGCTCGATTTGTTACTGTCGAGATTCACGACTTTGGTCACACATAGACCAGTAGCGAGTTGGAGAGCAATTTCGAATATTCTATGCCCATTTAACGAACAAGAACTACTATTATATCCGCTGTCATTTGCCCAGGATCTTGGCTGCATTACGATCAGGTACCAGAATCTTGACTAGTGTAGAGGTTGATCGTAGATGGTGCACCAATCTCGGCAACAGCCATCGGCACCGGAATATCTATCGCACATCATCAGGCACCATATAGCACGTTTGTTTGTTTCGCCGATATTTCTGATCATTTCCTATCATTTTATTCCTTTCGAACGTTCTTTGTTTCAAAGTCATGTGGTCTCATTTACAGTGTTTTTCCTATAAGTACAGCGCATGTATGTAGAGAAACAGAACTGATTCGCCCCCAGACTGCCAATACACCTAGTTCGCCACCGTACCAGGGATAACTGACCCGCCGAGAGCCGCCCCATCCTACCTACGAGATCCCGTGTGGATCTCGTACTCTTCACTAGGATCAAAACATATTTGTTTAATAGTACAGAAGGAAGTGTCAGCAATGTTAAGCCGCGGCTCAAGCGTACTGAAGATGCCACTCGTCCCTAAAAGATCGGTAATCTGGTGCCTCGCTTCACCAAAGCCTGAAGACCAGGAAGCTCTTCTACTGACTCCTCCACCGGTTTCTGGAGGCTGAAATCTACAATCAGATAATGCTCCAGTGGCGAAATAACATTTCTTTGTAGAACGTTCGCGGTATGAGTGATTTCGACTCTGGCCAACATAGGAAAGGGTCTCTCTATCCCACGAAGGGCTTTCATCTTGGGTGCGTAAAACTCTTCTCCCAGCGCTGAACTCACATAGGGACCGTCTAATGCATGTAGATATAGCTTTTTAAGGTTCTTTCCTTCTGATAGCATCAGTTGAGAAAAGTGCTCTTCGCGCTGTCAACGAACGTTAACATTCAGTCAACCCAATAGGGGAGGTTGAGACTCACGAGATGAACGATGGACACCCCAATCTTCCCCAGCTGTTCGAGATGTGGACAGGCGACGAATATGTCTACAATTTCACGTGCGGAGAACGAGACGCTGCCCGGTTTGATGCTCAAAAATTTTAATTGATGCATGCCCAGTTCAAAGCGACGAAGCTGCATTAATATATCTGGACAAGGAGTCGTGCACTCCAGCCTACACAATTTTGACCCCGTTTTCGCTGCCGCGCCCAGGACAGCACCGGGAGCCTTTAAGCTGTCCAAGCGAGGAAGAGCCTGTAGTGCCCTTTTCAAATGACCCACACTCGCCAGACGAAGAGCGAAGTCTGGAAGACAGACGATATGCAGATCCTGTATACCCTTGTGTCGTGTGAGCCAGCTCAAGAATTGGCGAGGGATATTGCCATCATGGTTGTAGAAGGGAACCCCGATGCCACAATTTCTGAGCTTGGGGTAATGCAGCGACCCAAAGAATAGGTGAATTATAGGACACGAATACCAGTTCAGTAGGAAGTTAATGTCACGGGGGAAATATTCCGTGATCTGCACTGTACGTATTTGCTGAATGTACGGCAACAAAGTTTGCACATTGTTGTGCGTCTCTATGTTGTCCTGTATCCCAGGCCAAAGACGAAGTTCGGGTGTTCCACTGTCGTGTACACTGGCCCTCATTGTAAGCGAGAGCTGCGCTCCTCCGGGACAAGGTGGCTCAGATCCTTTGATTTTATGACGCGCACAAATTTTCAGAATGATTGACACCGCTGCAAAAATCAAGCCTCCGCTTCGATATGTTCGACATTCGAGATGGATTTCGTCCGCATATTGGCCTGCGTGCCAGTTGACGATTTCACGAGTCATAGATGATAGAGAGAAGGTGGGTAATTGTAGAGTAGTCTTTTGCATCGTGAGATACTGAGGGACGTGGAGGATAGCGGTCGTGTGTCGTAATATACGGTGGTGTATGGATGTCCTCGAGTCGAGTGGTGACGGATATCCGAAAATATCAGTGGAAACTGATTGGGTGACGCGCAGAGTCTGATCAAAGCCGTGTGACGTGTCAATATATACTGCGATGTTGAGATGGGAAGAAATGGTACGAACGACGAGAAATCGATGAAAGAAAGTGTGTAGCGTTGGCAGAAGGGCGTTCGGGAGGGTTGAGTCTGAATTTGGTTCCGTTTGGCGCGCGAACAATGCAAGTCACGGATCGCGAAAAATTCACATCGAGCCACTCAATAGCTATCATCTCACTGCCCTCCATCCAATATGTTGGAGACCTGCCACTGGGAGATGTCTTATAATTTTCTCTAAAATTGGCCCCAGACTGCCGCCTTGTGATTCGCAAGCAGAGACTGTGTCCGAGGAATATTCGATTCCGGAGGGAGGGAGGCGCGACGGGAGATGCGAAATCAGATTTTATGCCACAGATGATTGATTCATATTGATCGTGGTCATTCCTAGGCTTTGTCAAGAGTATTCGTCCCCGAGTAGGCCGGGCGGGTCAATAATCTGCGCTCCAAGTCCAGTAAGTCTCAGCTCTCGAATTGAGCGTCTGCCGATGATTTTACACGACAAATAGAGCAGAACCAACGAGGAAGGTTTGTTGCTAGAATCGATTGGGAAATTATAGTCGATGTCAGAGCCGTGCGCGTCAGGCAGGAGCTTTGCGCTGCTGAGCGCTTGCCGTAGCCAGAGGTATGTGGTTCCCATATTTTTTGAAGGTTTAATTCTCCCCCGCGCGATGAATCAGGTATATATGAGCACGAAAGAGCGTGCCGCATAAATTCGACGAAGTCAAGGAATTCGGGCTCCACGGCTCCAATTCTTGATCAATCCCAGGTCCTTACGGGGAGATGAGGGTCACAGCAGCGAGTCAATATATATGGAGATCTTGAAGGTCCGTCGTCTGTTTGATATTTGTCCAGTCGACTGGGCTGAGGACCCAGCCCCTCGCACGTTGCACAACATCAGGAACGTATCTTTGGAGAGAACGGCTTGCTTTGCAAGAGTTCACATTCTTTCAAAGCACGCTCAAGCAATCTGGAACCGGAGAATGACCTATGGATCGTGTCAAAGCGCTCGAAATCCCAGGTCTTGATGAAAAACTTTGAACGGCACTCGAGCCGAATGAAGGACCCGGTGACAGAGTTAATCTCAGAGACCTTGAAATATCAATGAGATCCCGAAGACGCCATGAAGAAGAGGACTTTGACAGGTATAGACCCCTAGAGGCCGACATCGATATATCGGCAGCGCTTTCACTAGCAATTGGAATGGGATGATAGACTGGTCTTCGGTCTTCGATTTTCCTCAGGATTGGATTTTCAGCTCGCTTATTTCTCTCCGTGAGTGAAACTTTCGAGTGCGACAGAACCACCAGTGGGCAGAGCCTTAGAAGCCAGAATATAGCAGCTGCTGAGCGGAAAACAAGAGCTCGCCGAATTATCCGATCCCGAATAACTCTGCGGCTCTCGTCAACGTACGACTTGCTCGTCTATATTTCTATGGCGTCCTTCTGGAGTCGGCACTCACTGTATGAAGCCTCCTCCTCCTACGAAAATAGCTGCCATTTCAGCTCGGAGGGAATGTGACTTGATCCAGCCTAAGTGGACTTTTCGGGGCAAGACATCCGCTATCATTGCCGTTGATCGATTGATCGTTGAAGGCTAGCTTGAAGCTGGAAGAACAGCCATGGTCTTGATGAAAGGGCTAGACCAAAAAAGAGCAATAGTGCTATTTACGAGTTCAAGAAGCGCAAGAAGGAGACGATGGAGGGTACTAGGCAATCATGACGAGGCGGACGTTTCACTTCATGGTGCGTAAACTTCACTATAGTTTCAACTCCATCAGCTCATTTTATGAACTTGAAGCCGCTCTAGTCATTGTCGAAATCAGATCTGCAGTAAAGACTCGTCAGCCAGTCAACTCCCCGTCAGGCCTGGGCTTCCATCGCTGATCCATCCAGCAATCAACGTATTGTCCGTCCATCCTCACAAAATTCGAATGGTCTTCAAAGAATCCTGGTGGTGAGATCTTTTCTCATCAGCTCTACTATTTCGCTCAACCAATGGAAAATCGAGATGCTTCAAAAATCTGTTCGCGCCGGATTCTTCACTGTTCCCGTTCCGGCGCAATCACGGAATACATCCCGAGACCTCTATTGGCACATTATCCTACTCGAATCCCACATCGAATACCCGGGTTGTACCAACCCCACCGCTCATACGCTTTCGACGCCAACGCTGCCATGCAGAGGGAGTATGCTCAGTTGAAAAGTGTTCCTCTCTCAGACGCAATTCGGAACATCACATTCAAGCCCTCGCTTGTACCCAGTCGGAGGACAGCTCAGCTCTCATATGGAGCATGAACTTCTTCAGACTTCGCGTACTTTTCTGAGAGGCTAGGAACGATGAAGCCGAATGGGTTTCCTTCCCCGGTAATCAGAGCTACTTATCCTGGCTTTCGTCTTCACAAAGGTGCGAGACTATGCACTGGAAGAGCCGTCAGACTGGAACTTGGATAATGCTGATATAGCGAAGAATGGACCTCTTGTCGGCTTTCTCGGTATCCTCCTTGAAATCTCTCACTCTCGTCAAGCTTCAGCGCTCAACAGCAGGGCTTCCGAGCGAGACTTCTATGACCCCTATGGGCAGTCGTTCTGCGGAATCCAGTGATAGAACGTCGAGTCTATTAAATGCCGAAGCGTGGGACAAGTCCAATGGATACATAGCCTAAAGCGTCGTGACCGAGCTGTCCGATGTCACCTTTTATTGTCTGCGAGACAATTAAAGCATGTCATGATAGACGCGAAGACTGTGGAGAACAAAGAACGAGTCGTCATCCTCCTCGCTACAGCAGGCGCTCTGCGGATCAATCACTTACGTCAGCAACGAGGGGTCTCTGAACAATTACACTTTTTAGACTTTGGCAACTGTTTTATTGTCACTGTATCCAACGCATTGTTGCCGATCCCGCCACTATCTTCGTTTAGCAAAGTCGCGGTGTGTCCGAGCTGCCCGACGTCGTTGCACGATGCGTTTGCGACGCTCACAATTGGACTTGTGCTGTTGTTCGCTGTTCGATCAGAGATGAGACGGCGCGGGAAACAAAAAGGTCTAGGAGTACGGTAGCAAAGCGAAGCCTAAGGAGGACTAGGGTTCAGGAGGGCGATAAGTGCTATATAAACGGGAGCAAAATGGTGTCTTTGACCATCAAATTCCTTGCGTCCGGTTCCATTCTCTCCCTCTCCATTCTAATTAATCTTCTATCTTTTATTCTTCCACTATGAGTTATTCTGCGCAGGCCGCTTCTTCTTCCCACTCTTCTCCCTCTTCTTCCTCGAGTATTAATCACAATTCACCTAATCACACTCGTACGTGCTACATTTCCCTTGTTTTGATAATAATGTCCTCACTATGTCTAGACTCTTCAACCTCGAAATCAAAGTCACGAAAATCGATTCAACCTGTCGAGACCGAAGAAGAAAAACTTCGACGACTGGAACGACTCGAGATTGAGCATCGCTCGAAAATTCGCTCGCAGGAAGCGCGAGATCGCTTTGTTACATATATTCGTGCAAAGGTCGCACCGCGGAACGTGGCTGGTATCGCTGATGCTATTGATGAAGCTATGGCCCGTTTTGAGTAAGCTAGTCATCTTTCATCGATTAAAGTGGGGTGCTGACTTCGTTATTTAGTTTCATAGAGTGAGATTTTTTCGCTTGGGTCTGAGAACCTACTAATCGGATGTCAGGCGTCAACTCCAAACTCTAGAGGCTCAAAGCACAAAGCAGAGCATTGCAATGAAGCAGTATGAAGAGCTCGCTCAGCGTCTCAACGCGGAAAATCAGGCGCTACTTCAGACAGTGTGCTCCCTACGTGCTGAATGTCAGAATCAGCAGCCTTCGACACCCGCTGGTCCCTATTATTCATCGATGATCTCAGCGACGTACCAGATGCCTCATTCGTATCCTGCGATTCATCGACCGACACCTGTATATGGGTTTTCGACTTCATCGTTCGGAAGTATCTGAATGATTGTCCGTCTCGCATTCTTCCGAAGCTCCATTTTCCCTTCTCTTCTCTTGGACATTCGTTCGTTTATATTGTAACGTTACCTGATGACCTGATGTCATGATCTATGCGATGTTTAATACAGTACATTGTTAGCAGCTGCCAGGGCTCAGAATCGTGCTGAGAATAGGCCCGTTGCGATCAAGACCCGGGGTCTTCGGGCATCCCGCGGGAATCTTGAGGATAGAAAGAAGAGAAACCGAGGCTATGAAGTCTCTGAAGTCAATAAATCTAAACTAAATATGTTCAAGTCGGTTTGTCCTCGGTAAGGGTTCACAATTACCGTGGGACAACGTGGCACCATCGCAGAACACGGCATTCAATCCGAGAAATTGGACTCATTCGCTTGAACGAGCATCCATGTTATTTTATAAAATTTCTGAAGACGATAGAAACTGACTTTGCAAGAAATTTTGCGATGAATCATTCAGATATTCGGTGGGTCAGTTGATTAGGGTGAAAGTGGATGCCGGATTTGGCATGTGCCGTCCAAGCGGAGTTTGAACATGGACCGAGAGCAGAAAGCCCCAAATCGTCTCATCTGCTCGTCGTGCGCCCCAGTTCTCACAAGCCGTCAGTGCTAGCGACCGAGAATCCCCTGTGTCCAAGCCGACTCGAAAGGCACAGACCTTCGTTTGCGTATCTAAGCGAGCGGGAGAGAGGCCGGAAGCAAAGTTAAAGTTTTAAGTTTTGACGGAGGACGAACATCTCGTCAACCTTAAATTTTGCATTGAGTATGAACCTTCTTTTCCTGTCATCCGATTGCCACTCGGAACTCTAATCACTTTCTTCTCAACCACTTTCTTATGCATTTCAGTTCGTCAACACCGTCTTTGCTGGTGATTAGAGGGCGGATAAGGGGGCTAGGACCCGCCGTATGGCTGTAAATACAGAGACGGAAATTGATACGATTCACGGCATGGATGAAGCTCACTCCTCGGTTGGCGGCATTGAATCTTCGATGGGATGTCCTGATCCACCTTGGTGTGGATGGATCGAGACGACGGGCGACGCGCTGCTGATCCTCGAGGCAGCGCGACGTGGCATTATCCCTCGGGTTACTCGTCGACTAGTGGAAACGGAGAGAAAGATGATCAACAGTGGGAGTGTTTTCGTCTTTGATGAGGATGAAAGCGGCATCAAGAGATGGACGGACGGGTATTATTGGAGTCCCAGTCGCATATTGGGAAATTTTCTGGCAGGTCGTCACCTCTTTGACGCGATGACATTTCTGACATATCGCCACACAGCTGTATCGTGAGACGGATAAAAGAGGCTCGAATCGCGGCCAGAAGAAGTCAGAGGTCGCAGCACGCGCCGAGTCGGTCGCATCCACCTCACCACCTCATGACCAAGAGATCGAACAGCTGTACGACCCCAACAATAAAACCGGCACCTTCCACATCCTTTCCCGACCTAAAAACGAACCGACTATCAATGGCATGGATCGGAATCGCGAGCGAACCCTTGTGGGTTCTTTGACCAACAGCTATAAATTTAAACCCAATGGCATGATGAAAAAGGTTGCTCTGGTCCTCCTATCATTCACTCTGCAAATCTAACGCATGTTTGACAGACCTTTTCTCTGACAATCGGTGGCGTGTCACAACATCTCATCTCGTACTACCGAATCGAAGATGTCGAAAGCGGGAAGCTACGCTGTCCATCTACTTATCCAGAGCTCACATCGCTTGAGATCTCTCGTGATTACTTGGATAAAACACACTTCCGATGCCCTCCAAAAATCGAATACGACCAGGACGGCAAACCGCATTACGCAGGAGAAGGCGAGTCCAACGAAGTGGATAAAGGATTACATGGCGGCCTCGTTGACGGGATGGAAGGGATGAACGATGCATTGCCTCCGCTGAGAAAGAAGCGAGGGAATAGCCAGAGTGCGATGATACCAACTGGATACGTTGAGCCCAGGCGAAAAAGGGCGCGGACTGCGGAGAGCCCTCCGCCACCTGGCGGTGTCAACGGAGGGGGGACGATGAATCAGCAGAATATCCATCTTCCGCCACCCCATCAGATTCATCCTGGCATGGGTATGAGCGCGCCTCCTCCCCCACTCGCTATCCCACCTATGTATGGCCATCCATCCCATCATCCCCCACCTCATATCCCTCCTTTACTCTCGCCCGACTCTCATTCCCATTCTCAAAATCAGCCCCAACAGCAACATTCCCATACACAACAATCGAGTCCCCATCCCTCTCTTCAAGCTACCGCACCCGCATCTGGGGGATATTATCCTCATTACGCCCCTCCCTACATGTACGCCGGCTACGCACATATGCCCCCCGTACCGACAGCCCCAAGTCCGTCCCCATCGTCTTATTCATCGAGTTTCGGGATGGGATATAACCACTATCCACCCCATCTCCAAATGGGTATACCCCCTCTAACAGTCCCGATGAGCACCTCAAATTCAAGCTCATCGCAAGGTCATCCGAATTCACATCAACAATCTCCCGTTCAGCATCATCCTCAACATCCGGGACTTGTATCCAGTTCATCTGCCGGATCGTTGGCGGAATCTCATTCTTCGCAGTCGCAATCGCAGGATTCGCAATCGCCGGCGATGACGCCTACGCACACTCATACTTTGAGTCGGACGCATTCTTCGCCTCAGTCCCAACACCCTTCGCATACCTCGTCTGGCCTGCACTCTCATCAACAGTCGCAGCACCAGTCGCACCAGTCCCAATCCCAGGCTCAGCCTAACTCACATCCCCAATCTCCGCACACGCAATCTCCAACCCATCCCGCCATGTATTCCTACACACAATCATATCCGCCCTACTACAGCGGCTATCATCATATGCCTTCTCCTCATACCCAACTACCCTCTCCGATCCAATCTCTTCCTCAATCTTCACAAATGTCGAATTCACATTCCGGGCACGGATCGAGTCAGGGATCTCCGATGGGAAGTTTAGGCTTGGGTTTGAATGGGAATGTTGGGGCTGGTGCTGGGCAGGGGCATCAGGCGAAGGGAAGAAGGACGAGGAATTCGAGGGAAGGGGAAGAATAGGGGATGTGCGTCGTGATTGTGGAGAAATATTCTTATGCGTTTCGTGTCATACCTGTTATACCTTTGCTTGTTAGCCGTTTTCTCGCTATGTTCCCCTTGAGGTATCGATATCGCCCTGTCGGATGACGTTGTTGTAATTTTCTTTCTTATATCCCTACACTCCTTTGGTTTGCTTCTACCTCTGCTCTGTTCTGCACCTCTTGTATCATGCATGTAGGCTTATGATATCCTTTAATGTCGTTTGTCTCCCTAGAGTCGAGGCTCGAGGCCTCTGCCAGTCTGCCAGAGCTCCAGATATCATTACGTAATTCACCGTCCATGACCGACGAAATTAATTATGCAACAGGGACTTGACTCAACTCGAAAGCATGCGAGGTCTACTAGAGCCCCAAAGCACACTAGATGCTGAGAGCCCGAATTTGACCACTGTGGGCACTGATTTCCCTTCGGCCGTGCTGTATTTAGTGCCCGAGTTCTTGCCCGATTCAGAGTTCCCACCAAAGCTTACGTAAGGATTTGTCTCTTCGCTCTGCTCGGTGAGCATTACAAGCCATTTCGGACGGCTTTCCCTCAAATCAGTCTAGTTCACTCAGAAATTTACAAAATGCCACATTTCGTCGACTCAGCGACCTAGATCCACCGGAAAGTTTGGCTTGTTGCTCGTTTCACGCCGCTTTCAACTTGCACCAACTTGACTTGCACGCTCTATTGATGTTCAATCTTGTTAGCAAACGAAAACTGTTGGACACGCAAGTTGAGCCATAACTTCGAGAGACGGCATAGGAGTGCTATCTCCGCTGCCTCCCTCGATTGACTTGCTGGATCAACAGGAATGACTCCCCTGTGCTTGTCTATTTCTGTTTTTACTCACATGTACAATCTCGTGAACCACAGTGTTGAAGCGCCTCCAGATGCCTCCATCGATGAGAACTGAGCTGATCAAGTGGTACTTACAATTCATTTGGGCGCTGTCTGCATGGATGATACCCGCCGATACAAGGCTCGCGTGACCGCTGTCGCTGTTCATACCACGGCTGGATCTCAGTAGCTATCACCCTGCAGCACCAAGTCTTAAAAAGGGACAGACCTCCTTCCTTGAGGATTTACACAGCTCCCGGAAGCTGGACTATTGATCACTCGAAAAACCAGATTGCCCTTCTCTGTTCTTCTCATCCCACGGAAAGTTTCATTTGTATAGCCCATCAGCCCATCGCCGGAAACTCTCGAGCGTTGGCAGCTCTGCACATGCTGCCATGTTACTGTCCTCTTACATTGATCAAAATTTCCCGAGTGTTGGACTGGCCAGAGCGTATATAATCCGTGCAATCACTTCCAAGTTACCAGTCGTCCGACATCGGTACTTGGGCTATTACAGTAACTTTTTAGTCGACAACTCCAGAAATTAACATGCGTATCTCATCACTCGCCGTCATCTGCTTCATTTTCTTCACTCCCCACCCTGGAAACGCTGCGCCGAGTGACCTCGTTTTAAAGCGAGGACCTGACTTCATGCCAATCGAACGTGCATGCTGCGGGTGCGGTGCGGGAAACGTAGGTCATGGGGGGCCGAGCCTTTGCAAATCGACATGCTGCGAGCTTTAAGACCCCGTGAGCTCCAAACATGACCTTGAAGAAGGTGAGCCAAGGATAACGCAGGTCCCAAGTTGCCTTCAAAGATGCTGACTTTGGCTAGGCGTATTGTTGGAACTCATTCTGCTTTCAGAGCTTCGCATTGAGTGAATTTTCGAGCCGATGTTGGTTGTCCACCTGTCATTTATTTCGAGAGTGATAGAATAGAGAAAATGTATTGGAATGCGCGATAAATTGCATAACCTCCGTTGGGGGGATATTCGTCGAGTGTCACATTACTATGGATCCAGACATGCTCTCACACAACCATACTTGATCTGTTTTCGACTGAACCGGTGTCTAATTGTAAGAAATCAGTCGTCGCAAAACAGATCGCAGAAATAAGCGTGTGAAAGTGAGTAACGAAATTAAGGATTTTGTTGCTCCGACGTTGCTTTGTTCCTCTACCCCAACCTACTAGTATGTCAAGAACAAGGCCCATCTCTGGTATGTGCCTCTGTGCAGAGTCCCTTGGCGTATGCAAGGCTAGTCCCTGATGCACGACCTATTGAAGATCTAGCATTGCTGAAGGGGCCAGCGTATAACACGCGAAGTGGCTCGAGAGGACGCGTAGAGGATGACGCGCAGAACATGCCTTACCAACGGGAAAATCAAGGCAATGCGATAAAGGCGAGTCAGACCGTTCTCTTTTTATGCATGTCTCTCAACTGTTGGTTAGATGCCTGTCAATGTACAGAGCAAAAAGCAAACAGCTGGGGAAGACATGTCAATTGAGAAGAGACACGAGACAGGTGCCGCAGACCACCGAGCAATAACCACTTTGAAAAAGAAGCGAGTGAGTCTACGATCGTCATTCAAAGGAAGAAGCAGCTCACCCAGTTTTACAAGGCTACATGTAAGGTCATACCTGTTATGCAACTTTCCCCAGAAAATCTCACAAGGCGGCACCAGACCTTGCCACTAACGCCACGCACGCAGACCATACATCATTGAAACACCTTGCAGGGCGCAGGATAAAATCGAAAGGACACAATCGACCACGGAGGTCCGCCCTTCAAGATCTCATCGAGTCGCTCCAACAGCAAGCTATCTCAATTGGAGCTCAGGTCCATTGGTTCGAGTTCGGGGAAGATCACAGATGTCAGTGGGAGGTTACAGGAAGAGGTGCATGTGCGTCGCGTTGGAAGAGTCGTTCGGCGCACGCAAGGCACCTCGTTGGCCATCTCCTCCGTTTGGTAAGAAAGACGCTTCAATGCCCGAAGTGCCAAGCAAGATTCGATAGCGGGCGTATTGATTCTATCAAGCGCCATTGTAAGAGTCGACATCGGCCTTGGGCTTCGAAGGCATGCGGATGGGGTGATCGAGATTTACCGGGGTTTATTGTTGATCTGGCAGAGGTGCGTCAGTTCTTGCTGTATTCGCGGACTTCCCTCTAACTGAGCTATCAGAACGATGAGATGGTTGCTGATGCGGCGCAAAGCCAGTCCTGACCGGACAAGATTCAAGAATATCTTGCAGCCTATCAGCGGCTTACATTGTCATCCAAGGATTGAAGCATCCTTATGCATACCGTTGGGCCATTGACCAGCCATCCCTCCCTCTGGCCCCCTTTTACATCACGAGCAGTTTCGTGGGCAATGACCTAGGGCATCCGAATCAGCATCCGATGCATGATCGACCATCGATGTCGAGCTCTTTTCTAAGTTTTCTGGATCTCAGCAGAAATTTCGAAGGCCTTCACCATAAATTTGCAGACTCCCATTAGGAGATCTAGAGGGCTGCCGATGGACAAATGCGTTGTAAGCGGTCCATCCGAGATGCTGAGGATCCTAGGAGAAGTGACGTGGCGCCGACACGAGAGCTACCAAGGCGCTGTGTCCGGACAGGACCGATCACAACAGATCAAAATGCGGACTTCTTTTCAATGTACACGCAAAAAAATCGTGGTATATGTACAGTATCAAATTGTATCGTTCTCTGCATTCTCCTCAAAATGCCATTAGTACCTCCTAAGCTACACCCACCATTTTCTGGTGATCGACGTTGCATGCTCATTTGGCGTGTTGGATGAGCGGTCCCTCTCTGCAGATAGGACCGAAGAGAAAACACGGAAGGTTTTACCAGCAATTAAACACAGTCTAGCCTTCGAGAGGCTACACGTATGTTATGCTTCCTATTCGGTTTGAATATGGTCGCAAAATGACGACGGCATCCACAATACTTGCGGATCTCAACTCACTTGGCTGCATTGAAGTGCGGCGTGGGACGTGAACGCACGCACGGCATCAGGGGCCCAAAGTATCGGCACCTTTGATTGGAGGGTGCTGTACGCCTGCATTCGCGACGGGCAGCATGGCGGGTCGTGATCCAGGCTCGACAGAAATGATGGTTGTCGTCTTTTGGGGAGCGTGAAGGGGCCGAGCTAGTAGTGGTCTTCTTTCATCCACACTTGATAGATCTGCTTCTTCTCGTTCCCTCTCCCATCTGTCCTCTTCTTCATCAGCGACTGTTTGCCTGGAGCTCCGACCGCAGGTGCCACATCTTTCCGGGCAACTCTGTCCTATATTCAGGCTGAAGCTTCAATGGACATTCATACAGGAAGAAAACAGTCTACTCACGAACTGTTGAACAATCAAAGCAGATGCCAGCGCAAACGTCCAGGCATCCCACGCAGCAAAAAACTAGGATTTCAGATAGAGCATCAGACATTTGAGATCACGCAGGACTCTGGTGAGCCCAGTTAGCTTTGTGTTTCAAAAGCCTCAGAAATGTTGACCATCGAACAGTCCAGTCTTAAGCTTGAGCTTGAGCCTCGAGTATGATGGGACGAGCGAACTGGAGGAGTTGTTTACGTCATCTAGGGCAGGACGGTTCGGACTTTCAACGGTAACATTTGCTTCCGTCTCCCTGACCTCATCGTTGGGCACATTTTCAAGGCTACCTTCGAGCGCGTGCCTATAATTCAGGCAGTGTGGAATATTGCGGTATAGAAGGACTTTACACAAGTATTTGATCCAATTTTCGGGCGAAGTTCGTGTTCAAGAATTTAATTTGACCCGTATGCGTTCACGTTCGTTTTCAGGCGCAGTAAGAAATTGATGTATAGTGGATCCAGACTCATCACGCTTGCATTATCTTCCGACTGTGATAAGGAAGCGTCAAAGGCTATATCACAGTCATGAGTCTGGCTGGCCTTTTGGCTACCTTTGACACTCTGGCACGGTGTCTCGACGACTGACAGCACCCATCTTGATTGCTGGGCGTATCCGTTCAAGAGAATGGGAAGATTAACTGCATTCAAACCTTTCGTCGTCTTCTTCCAACGCCTCATGCCCAGCTCATGAGGTCGCGCATGATGCAGTCTCCGTTGATTCCGTATCAAGCAATGTCAACTATACTAGACCCTTCGCGGAGCCACACATGATGCGCTCATTCCCTGTGCCGCGATTCAAATCTTTGGAATTTAGATGAACATGGAAGGAAATACTCCTCAACTCCATCCCACGTCTGTGACTCGTGATACGGCCTTATCTACCCCTGGCCCCTAAAACGAGCATCTCCGCGACCCGGCAACCAGACATATACCCGGATGTCATCAATCGCCGCGTTCTCTCACCCGTTATTTGGCGTCCTGCGCTGAATTAAAATCCAGCCATCTGTTCTTCATCGACCTTTCAACGATCCTGGTAGCTTGAAGCATGCCGGAGACTCGCAGATTTTCGAGGATGACCTGGGCGCTGATTCCTGGGCCCAGGGTATTCCAAACTCGTACTGACTCTCTCAGTGTGGGCATGCCCTTTCAGCGTGTTCCGCTTCGAGAACCCATGAATGACGACGTTCCAAGATCTCATCATGATCTAGTTCAATGGGAATGCTATCTTCGGCATCTCAGTTCGCTCTCGGAAGCATTCCACTACGCCTTATAAAGGCACTCAATTCAGCCCGCTCTTCACTACAATCGAGAGCCTCCAAACATGGCTGAAGAATCCTTCATTCCTACCCACGGGAGAAACACCAACCATAACGTCTTCGCTCAACGAGGACGCTATATCCAAAAGAAACATATCACCGAGCTCGAACGACATCCCGCGTTCCGTAACCTGCCTGCCTTGGAGAATCTCAAGTCTCAACTTCGAGATTCACGTCTGCATAAGGTTCCTTACATTCGTGCCGACCCCGATGCGCGCGATGATACGAGCTCGGACTCGAGCAGCTCTGATGAGTCTGCGCATGTAGTTGGGATCATTGGGGCTGGCATGGCGGGCTTATACACCGCTATGATACTCAAGTCTCTGGGAATCAAATATAAGATCCTTGAGGGCAGTGATCGGTTGGGAGGACGGATGTTCACCCATCATTTCCCAGGAACAGGAAAATATGATTATTATGTGCGTCATCTCTTCGTATTCGGGTATATCGTATTGGACTAAACAGGACTGTGATAGGATGTTGGTGCTATGCGCTTTCCCGATACTCAGTGGATGAAACGTACCTTCGACCTCGTCCGCAACCGAGGTCTTCAGGGCCTCGAATTCATCCCATATCTTCTCAAATCCGACCATACATTCAACTGCTACAACGGCAGCTCCGTCGTCGACCTATCCAAAGACCCCGTCGACCCGTTCAAAGTATCTACGTACGTTTCGACGAGCGACTATGCAAATCCGTTGAAGGCGCGGGCTATCATCGGGGATGCCCTCGAGGAGCCTCGACAGCTCTTCAGAGATAACGATCTCGAGACGGCCATCAAGCTTTTGTTCGAGCAATACGACTCGTATTCTATGAGGGCTTGGCTACTTGTGAAAAACCCGACTTTGACCAGCTCCGATCTTCATTGGATCCAGACTGTCGGAGCGTCTACGGGGACGTTCGATCGCGGACTTGCGGACGTCGTCTTGGATTCGGTCGCCTTTGATTATCCGCAGGACCAGAGCGGCGGAAATGCGCAGCCGATTCAATGGTCTTGCTTCAAGTACGCATTCACGACTTCCTATTATAAAGTAATATCTAACGATCCTGCAGCGGAGGATCGTCTACGCTTCCCGAGGCAATGCGCAAGTCGCTCAAGGGCGACGCGGACGACGACAAGGACACGCTGCAGTTCAAAAGTCTCGTTACGGCCATCTCCGAATTCGATCAAGGAACCATGCTCGTCACATACAACAAAGACGGCAAAGAAGTATCGGAAGAGTTCTCAGCCGTGATTTGCACCATTCCGCTTCCTCGTCTGAGCTTCGTCAATCTTCATAATACTTCCATGCTTCAGGCGAACTATGCGCAGTGGAGTGCTATTCGGGAATTGCGTTATGGTATCTCGATCAAGATTGGTATTCGGTTCAAGACTGCCTGGTGGGAGACGCTGGATTCGGGTATTATCAAGGGCGGTCAAAGTAAGCATTTATCACTATTGTCGTTCTTCGTTATTTTGAGCGTAAGATTCTAGGCAACACCGATTTCCCAATCCGAAACATGTGAGCCACCAGTCATCATTCATTATCCCGAAGGCTCATCCCATTTCGCCAGCGTCTATCCTTCATACCCCGCCGGCGATAGCAAGGCAAAAGTGATCATCGTGAGCTACTGCAAATCCGCCGACGCCGATCGCATGAGCGCCTTCATCGACAAAGACGGTACCGCGGATCCGATCCTCATTGATCAAGTTTTCCGCGATCTCGCCAACGTACACAACGTCACCCTTGAATATCTACAAGCCCGATTCGACGATACTCCCTCCAAGAAAAATTTCCACGCGTGGAATTGGCAAGCTGATCCTTTTGCTGCAGGTGAGAGCTTCGCATGCCTGATTGGTTGGAATGTGGCTGATTTGGCTTTGAAGGCGCATTTGCATTCTTTACTCCCGGACAGTATTCTGATCCGATCTATGAGAGAATCAGAGCTCCCGCTGCCAACGGAAAGCTCTTCTTCGCAGGAGAACATTGCAGTGCATGTCATGCGTTCGTCTTGCCCCTTATCAGTACGACATCTCATCTGACAGATTTGCAGTTGGGTTGCTGGCGCTCTGGAAAGCAGCTGGGTCTCAGTGTACAGCTTCCTCAAATTATGGAATGTGGACAAGGTCGATGATTTCAAGAAGAAATGGGGTAGCACGGAATATTGGGATGAGGATGTGGACGAAGAGGAATTCGATGTCTTGTTTGATAAGGTTTTGAGGCTTGGCATTAGGCCTTATGTCGGGAGCACCATCATCTCTCCGAATAAGCCGCAGTCTGGAGTGAAAGGTTTCTGAACGTGTCATTCGTGTATCGTACAGTATCAGGCAGATTCGGAAGATCGATAATCATGTTCCCAGTCGTAATGGATTCATCGACAATACAAGTCGACGTTTCATTCTGCCACAAATCGGCTACTTCAATTCAGAATAGAAAGTTCCCGTTATCTCTCCCTGTGTCTGGTTAGCCAAAGCAACTGATCAGAAGTATATCTAACGCACCCCAACGAGAAGCTCCGATGTCACAGCTGCAAACGCCTGGAAAGGAGCACCATTAAAGTGTGCTTTAAAAGCCGCTAGATCTTCATATCTGCATGCCATAGCGGCAGAAAGAGATGAGATGAGTGACGTCTGTGAGTCATCAAGGCAAATCTGGGATGATACCCACTCTTCGAACACCTTGAACTTCGTCCCGTATTGTACGACACGATATGTGTGAGTACCAGGCTCTGCATCAGATTCTGCTGCCTTCCGGATTATTGTCAAGTGTCTAGCGACTTCGGACTCTTTGCCGACCAAAGCTTCCGCCTGGATAGATTACGTCGAGAAGGCCTTTCTGTAAATCGGGTGAAGGGTAACAAGGGCGAGTAAACTGACTTGTGCGACGCAGATAATACGCCCTGATGTGATGGCGTCGGGGCTGGTACTCATGAGTAGGCACTATGCAGAGAATGCGTTGACCGGGTCTGAGATGGTCGGGGAAATGATAGAGCGGCTCCCCGTTGAACTCCACAACCATCAAACCCGCTGCTTGCACATGCAGTTCATCGACAATCTTTCCTATGCTATTTTGAGTCACATCCAGTGAGCTGAAAGCCGAGTATTGAGTGGTGAAATTTTCTCCCCATCCGCCACCATCCAAGGCAGGGCTAGGCGGAGTTCAGAAGAGCCAGATTTTTCGCTCGACGGTGTATGGGCAAAAATTCAGAAATTCACCAGACCGGGTTACTCATCTATGATTGGAACGGAACGAAACACCCGGAAACCCCCACAAATCGTTATATGAACGAGAATGAGTTTATGCCTAGACAGGTGGCGGCCCATTGGCGGGATAAGCAATGAATTGACACGCACCAAAAATAGCTTCCGAAGCGGGGAATCGAACCCCGGCCATGACGGTGAGAGCGACATATCCTAGCCATTGGACCACTTCGGACACATGATCCCTAGGGGAAAACAAACAATATAAAGCCATTGCACTGTCCGACAACATTGCACACACTGTGCATCCGAAATCCGCCGAGTCGTCGTTGCCTGCGAAGGTTCCAGCGTAGGCCAACAACTTCGCTGGACCAGCCTTTCCGTACTGGACCAAGACACGTCGAGAATGTCGACTGCAACATCGAGTCGAGGTGGCTCCTCCAAGCCACCGCAATCCAGGAACAAAACGTGGACGAAACCAGTCACCATTTCATCCGCTCCTCCCTTCGCTCCGGCGCCCTCAGCCACGATTCCTGATGGCGGGGAGAATGTTGACGAGGACCCGAACCTTCCAGGAAATCATTGGAGACAAGTAAGTCGTGCTAACTTTCTCGGCATTTCTGTTCAAGAGGCTCCTTTCAGCTGCAACGCGCCCGAGAAGCGGAACGCAAATGGGCCATAGAGAAGAAGTTGATGCCAGATCCTGACGCAAGATACAAGATTGAAGATGCTATCACGATGAAAGGAACATGCGAAGATATGTGCGCGGAATATGAGAGACACGAGAGAGAAGCCAAGGCGCTCATCGACCCATGGGAATATGTATGTGCCTACTGCCTAGATTGATATTATTCAAGCCCTCATTCGTGGATAGGTTGGCGGTCCCTCAAGTAAAGCTCGGCCCAAACGAATCGACCACGCGTTGGCTGTGCGATGCTATCAGCGTGGCGTGGGCGACCAAGCACTGCCATCTGACCTTCGAACGCCTGCTGCTTGTCTTCGCACAGTGGACTACCTCTTCAACCTGTTTGACACTAATTCTCTCCCTGCGACGCACGCATTTATCAGAGATCGTACAAGATCCGTGAGACAGGATCTGAGACTTCAGCGAATTGAAGATGATGTAGCGAAGCAAATCACTGAACGTTGTGCCAGGTGCGTGTCCCTCTACCAACAGCTCTTCCACTTCATCTCATCAATTCCAGGTTCCATATCATGTCACTGCATGAACTCCGTGAGCTACCGAAGGACAGGTTCGACCCATCCATCGAAGCGACTCAAATCGGTCAAAGTGTGTCCTCAATACTCCCACATTATCCACGAAATTCATTCCAGCAGCTCTTCAGTCACTAAAAGAGTTACCTGGTACTTTCTCTCCAGAGTTCCGGAGCTACTATTCCATCTTTCACATCAAGAATGAGCCACCAGAGGCTCCGCCTGATTCGATGCCATCTTTGACTGCCACTTTCGCGGTGGCATTTCACGAAGAAGTCAAGAAGGCTAGTCCTGCCTTCAATCGGAGAAGTGAAATTAAGGTCGGCACCGAGGGAGTCGAGCTGTTCAATCAGTTCGCTTCCCGTATGCTTGATGGTGGACCGCAATTGGCGGGTAACTTCGAGGACAGTAAGAGCGCAAAGTGGAGAAGAGCTACTGTATTCCTCATTTCATGCCTTTTGGAATTTCACTTCGGATCAGGTTGCGTCGCTGGGATAGAGGAACGTCGACAGGGGCTTAGCAATCTGGACATCGTGAATTCCGATCTCGGAGACGAACCTATAAACCACCAGTCCTCTCCAGCACCCCTGGCAGATCGATCCCAGGCGGACGCATCGTCAGCGCCCACGACTTCACTTCCTACAGCCTCTTCGCCTTTCCAAACGCCTGCTCCACCCGCTGCACAAGCATCCGGCATTCAAGGCTTTTCGACATTCACTTCACCCTTCGCCTCAGCAAGCAATACATTTGCATCCCCTTTCTCTAAGAATACCACCCAACAACCCGGTCCCTCCATTCAATCAGTATTCGGCAATTCAGTCTCATCATCCCCCTTCGCATCATCCTCGAAATCCGTATTCGCCCCGCAAGCTGCTTCTTCGTCCGCGTTCGGTTTCAAATCTGCTTTTGGAACTGGGGTTAATGGGTCGAGTTTGAATCCTGCGGCGGCGGCGTTCTTGCCTTCGTCGTCGTCCTCGGGGGAGAAACTGTCTTTTGGGTACTCCGATGATCCAGTTGTGGCTTCACCTTCTCCTGTTCCCGGTGGTGCGGGATCATCTACTTCCTCAAATGTTAATACCGCCACTTCCGGATCTGTCTTCGCCAGCAACGCGCCAGTTGAGCCGCACCCCGTACAACCGTCCGGCTTTAGCATCTTTGGAGCCTCACGACGTGAAGAAGGCAATCCAAGCCCACCCATATCTCAACCCCTACTGGAACCTCAGCCTTCACAATCAGCTCCGGAGTCAACACCATCTAAATCGGGTGCTTTCAGTCATCCTCCAGTATCACCCCCTAAACCACTATCGTTTCCTACTGC
This sequence comes from Sistotremastrum suecicum HHB10207 ss-3, assembly GCA_001632355.1. Taxonomy (NCBI): domain Eukaryota; kingdom Fungi; phylum Basidiomycota; class Agaricomycetes; order Sistotremastrales; family Sistotremastraceae; genus Sistotremastrum; species Sistotremastrum suecicum. The sequence goes on from KV428142.1 coordinate 43,080, forward strand.
TCCATCCTCAGCTTTCACTCCTCTACTAAAGGAGAGTGCGTCTGCATCAGTACAGCCGGATCCTCTCAATAGCTCGTCATTGTCGTCTAATCATCTGCCGAGCTTCCCTTCTTCATCGAAGGGCTTTTCAGGGGGGTTCACCCCTCAGCCTTCCTTATTCTCCACAAGCGCATCTGCGTCCTCGTCACCAACACCTTTCCCGACCCCTTCCACCTCCCTCTTTCCACCCACTCAAGTTCCGCATAGTTCAGAACCCCCCAAAGCCCAACCTCCTCCATTTCCCTCATTCACTTCGCCTTCTGCATCCGCACCTCCTGTTGTTGAAGACGATGTTCCACCAGCCGATACGGTGCTGACTCCTTCGTCTGCTTCGAAAGGCAAGGAAAGAGCAACAGATCAAAATTACACGAAATACTCGCACGCATTATTCGACTTGATGATCACATCAGTCACAGCTTCAACCGCCGCCGAAGCTCTCGCCGCAGAGCTGCATTCGCGTCACCAACAGCGCGTTCTCAAAATGGCACTGTCGAAATGGGTCGATCGAGCGATTCAGAAAGCGGAGAGGTGGGCGGCGAAAGTCGATCGTAAGACGGGGGTTAAGCGGGAGAGGGTTATGAGTGTCAATGGCCAGAGCTCGACGAATGGAGTGTATAGCCATGGAGATGGACCTTATCAGAATTATCGAAGGATTAGGAGGCGAGTTGGGGAAAATGTGGATCTTATGGATGCGCTCAAAGAGGTACGCTCTCCAGATCATCGAAGCGTTATTCTGTTTCTGATCAGCTTCTTAGCGCGAAGATCGTCGGGCTCGACATTGGTCAGCCGGAACCTTCTTAGAAGTCGTGAGAGGTCGAGTGGAAGGCGATAGCAGCTCGAATTCGGTGGAGGATCATCACTTTTCACCTGGATCTTCTTCTTCAAAGAGTGCCCGTGGACTTAACGACAGCACCGCAGTTCCTCCTCTCCCTATGGACTGGGAGATCTGGATGTCATTGAATGACGAAAACGAACAAAGTGCTCTTTGGCTCCGGACGAAATTCGATCAAAGCTCAGAAGCATCCGATCACGGTGTATTGCGAATACCTTTGTACGACACTCAAGACACCGCTGATGGCTCTCCGGGACTGTTAATCTTTGAATGCACGCCGATGGCTGAAGGAGTGAGCGGCCACGAACGGTGAGTGTCAAACACTTCATGCCAAGTATCTTCTAATATCCCCACCAGTTCCCGTATCATTCAAAATGATGCAAGCCGACTCTCCTCGTTCTTGTCCAGTGTTCCCTCTGATCGAATCTATTCGACTGCGTTGATCGTCATAACTTGGACTTCCGACATGATCAAAGATTTACCTGTACCACTTGCAGCTGCGGTTAGTGTTATGATTTTATACGTTGAAAAGCATCTCATGAGGCGATCAGATCAATCCTTTCCTTGACAATGGAGTTTTGCACGATCGCCGAATTTTGGGATTAGGCGGACTATCGGCAAAGGTCGATAGTCATGATGCTTTCATTGATATCATGGAAGCTATTCCGTTGGATATAGCTGGAAGCCTTTCGCAGCGCTTTTCTCCATCTAGTGAGTACCCGGCTGCATACAAATATTGTGACTTGCTAATGTGCGTCGCAGATCTGATAAAATATCTCGCTCAGCCTTGGATCAGTACACTAGAGGCCGCGCAAGGCCTGTGTCTTGGTATGGATTACGGTATGTATAGCCCATGCGATCTCCTGCGTACATGATGACTCATGCTGTCCCTTGTCAGGTCGTCATTCTATGAACGGTTACGTTCTCTCGGCCATGCTTTCCCTCCTGGACCGAGTAGCCGATGCTATCCAGCGAGTCTCTGGCGTTGACCCAATACCTACACCCCCCTCGCTGACTGTCCGAGGGTTTGACGACAATGCGTATGTCTATCACCTCTATCGTGATGACGTCATTGATTTTTGCGTACAGGTCGAGCTTTGCAGCTGTGCTAAGATATATGGAGAGTCCTTATTTCTCCGCAGACCCCGACGCAATCGGTCTACGAGACTCTTTAGTCGAAGCTTTGCGGACTAATGAAGGTGTGATAGCTTTTCTACATGTCGGTTCACGTCCCCGCTTATCTCCGTGCCTCCAGAATTCCCAACAGGCGCCATTGCGAGAGGAATAGCCCAAATACTAAGCAATAGGCTCGAACATGCACTCAAAGCACACGCGGAGAGCTACCGAATCTCACGTCATCGTCTTCAAATGGCACTGCAATCCGTGGAGAATTCTTCCAAGAATACATTATCAGATCTACAAGCTCAGCGTCGGACCATGGGAGTACAGACGTGGCAGACTGCTGCGCGACGCAAAGTAGATGAGACAGCGCCCGTCGTGAATGGCCGATCGCCTCCTAAGTGCGTAATCTGAATTTATATGTCGTATTTTCCCCTGACGCATTACTCAGGAGAGTCAGATATTCCGAGCCCGACGCACCTCCTCCAGTCGAATCAACCCCTCAACTGGATGCCACATCCACACCACCTACGGCGCTGGCGGCTCCTCCGGCTCATTCTCGGGTTGAACCTGATCGACCGCTTACATTGGAAGATCTTCAACCCCTACCGGTGGAGGTCTCCAAGAACGAAAGTGGCCCTTCCGCCTCGTTATCGCATGTCTCATCTCTCCGGTTCCGCGCTCAGAAAATTCTCGAGAAATATCGGAAGAATACCGATGCGGATGATGCGAATACATCTATCTCTACCCACTCAAGTCCTGGGGCATCGGTATCGACGGAAGATACCATATTGCAGAGGCAATATTCCTCTAATCAGCAGCCCGTTGTTACTGCACCGAGCTATACTGATGTGCTCACACATCGGACCGATTTTGTTATTTCTGGTAATATTAGAAGATGGTAGTACTCCATGCCGAAGTCGCCGTCGTCTGTCAAATATTTCATGGAAAGCTTGCGGTAGACGTATATTTTTGTATATTGTTATATCATCCGTTGTCATTCTGTGTTCTATCGTGTAGTATTGAACGTAATCGAGCATCTGTTGGGCATTGTTGTGTTTTTGTTGACGGCCATCTTGCGTTCGCCGCCACGTTTCCTATTCAAGTCTGGGCACCGGCGCTAATCAATCCTCGCACGACATTCGACCCTAAGACCTAAAGTGCATGGCTCTACTCATAATTCACTCAATTCAAATTCTGCTTTCGACCGTATCTCAGTGCTGGCCCTGTGGGTCACAAAAATGAGGTATGGAGAACCTATCTTAGTCTGAAAATCGAGATGGCGCATAATCACACATTTGCCGCAGCGAAACAGCGTCTAACAAGGAGCTCCATATTTTTGGTAAGAACTGTACCAAAACTGGTTGTGACAAACTGACGATCATTCACAGATATATGTGGTCATGGATTTCCCAAATTTCACACTACCTTCGGCGTCAAACGTCACAACCACCTATCCATCGAAGTGGCCTGCGATGGAGCTCATCGTCAAAGATCGGACACGATAGGTCAAGGATCAGAACCACAATGGTCTCAAACTTTCGTCTTGTGAGCTCGGGCCCAATGCACAAACTGGAAGTCATGAATTCATTTATCAACGTAGCGGCGATCCCTCAGGATCGGTATCTATCAGACTCTTTATCAAGCATGCCTTCAGCGGCGGGGAGTTCATTGGAGAGATTCAAGAGGAAGTCGCGAAGTTAGCATTGGGCAGCACCACTGTTAATAATGGGGTCGATGGTGAGCGATCACGAGTAACTCCTTCGTGGATTCTGAGACGTCACCTCACAGGAGGTCAACGCACCGAGCCTCAGCCTTTGAGAAATTTCACAGGAGATGGTCCGACGCCGAGTATATCATTTCGTTATTTCTTCTCGGCCAAGACGAGCCTCAATGTCGCCGGATTGGACGAAATGCAACGAGCGAAGGAAGCAGCAGAGAAAGCGATAGTCAAATTCAACACAGCTACAGAGAGTCAATCCTTCATCCTGGATCCGAGTGCTGGCATAACTCAGTCTGTGAAGACCTTGACTCCTCTGGCTCAAGATACGGTGAATCTGCTTCAGACAATCGCTCCAGTCCAGGGGCTCCTTGACAAGATATCGGAGGTGTGTATTCAAGAGCTTTATACATGAAGAAGTTCAGACATTCTACTGGCAATCAGGTGCATCCATATGCGAAATTAGCTTGGCAAGTCCTGTCCTTGCCCTTCAAAGTGAGGTTCCTGCAAATCATTTCCAGACGTAATCACAATAATGTGTTCAGATCGCCAAAGCCCAGCTGAAGCGTGATAACGAGCTCTCCGCACTCGTTGAAGCGATAAATAGCGCCTACATCTTCGTCGGAACATTCTGGTCTCACTTGAATGTCGCTGAGATGGAAGATAAGAAGCTGAAGGAGATCACCGGCAACCTGGTGATATACACGCTGAATTGCGGGACGTTCATTTGTGAGAAGTGTGCCAACGACCCGGAGGGTTTCTGTACGTTTGATTCTGCCCCCGAGCGGACATCCAGTTAACGTCTTCATCTGAAACATTATCTTAATCTAGTCAAACGCGCTTTCAGCAACACTGTGAAGGGCGCCGTGATTGACGATCAAATCAAGCAGTTCAAAGCCAGCTTCGAGAGCCAGAGAAAAGAACTAGACCAACTACTTAACGCGGATAATTTCTCCCGGATTCGCACCCTCCTTGATGACAGTGAGTAATGGCCTGCAAAATATTGACCCGAAACTGAACGGCTTCCAGTGCTCACTGCTAAACTGGATCGCATACCATATGTCCGCAACGCAAGCTTTTCGCAAGATTATATATGTCTTCAGGACACTCGAACCCGAATTCTAGAGGAGATCAGGGAATGGGTGGAAGCGGAACCACCTTCGGATTCGAAAGGTGCCTCCCTGTTCCTTTTGACAGGCTTCGCTGGCTCGGGGAAGTCGGCGATCGCACACACCATCGCATATCGATTCTCTGCTGGACTGGACACAACCCGCGGCCGTCTAGGGTCGTCCTTCTTCTTCAAGGCGCTAAGCGATACGGAGCACGAGAAAAGAAGTGCAGCGGCTCTCTTTTCTAATATCTCTCGCGAGTTGGCTTCCCAGCCTGAAAATCGCGAATGGAAGAAAGCTCTCGGGAGCATCATCGATGCCCGATTTGCTCTCATCAACTCACCTGCTCCAAGTGCACGGTTTGACAACTTGATTCGGGATCCATCGCAGTATCTGACCGTGAATTTCATCGATCCCGTCTTGATCGTCATTGATTCATTGGACGAATGTAAGAGCGCCCCCGTGGAACGCAAGGCGCTCTTGACAATTCTGTCGTCGCACCTCCACGAATTTCCGTCCAATTTTCGCATATTTGTCACCTCTCGTCCCGAAGATGAATTGACCAATCTGAAATTCCCGGAGGGCAGTCACGTTGAACGACGAGATCTGGAAACTTGGCAGAAGGACTCGATAGATCAAGACCTTCAGCGCTATTACGAGTCTCGACTGGGTGACCTAGATGAATCAGTCACCTCAAGTTTAGATACAAGATGGCCATCTCGGAGCTGGGTCGCGGAATTGATTCAGAGGTCCGAAGGCCTCTTCCAGTGGGCATTCACAATGTGCAGGGAGTTAGTTGCACCCGGACAGGTTCCAGTTAAATTCCTCAATGACGTTATCCAATCCAAATCCGGATTGGGAGCCATGGATAAGCTGTACGAGGAGGTTCTGCGAGACAAGTTCGGCTCTGATCCCGTTCAAACCAAGGGTGTCTGCTCCGTACTTGGGTTCATTCTTTGCGTCCGCACACCATTACCTGTCTCCTCCCTGATCGCCCTCGGCGAAACACCCGATACGGCCGGGTCCACCCAATCCGTTGTACGACATTTAGGTTCCGTTTTAGCGGGTGTATCAACGGACTCAGAACTCACGAGTCCTATCCACGCTTATCATACGTCCTTTCTTGATTTCCTTTTCAGAGAAGGCCGCAGCAATCTCTATCATATCGACAGATTGGTTCAGGATAAGGCTATCGTCGAGGCCTGCCTGAGAGTTCTCACCAGCGAGAAGCTTCGCTTCAACATCTGCGATATCAAGTCTTCCCACCTCTCTTTAGACTCATCTCAAGTTGAAGCAGTTGCGAACTGGCTGCAGAGATGTGGCTTGGGCCATTTAATCTATGCATCGCAGTTCTGGTCCGTTCATCTCGCTCAAACTGCTTTCGACGCAGATTTGGCGGCGCTGCTTCACACATTTATAAGAAGAAAGTTCCTATTCTGGCTTGAACTTCTCGCCGGAATCGGACAGGTTCATGGAGCTGGAAATGCTCTAAAATCAATGGTATCATGGGCCCAACATGTGAGTAGGGGTGCTTTTACCCTTCGTGGCGTATGAGTATTAATCAATTGATCAGGGCGGTACCCAAGGCTTCGCGCCTTCGCTTGTCCAATTCGGAAAAGACGCGGGAAGATTCGTCAGCAACTTCGCGGATATCATCGCTCGAAACCCAGCGCACATCTACCTCTCTGCACTCCCTTTCGCTCCCATCACAAGCCTGATATCGAAACAATTCTTGCCTCAATTCGGCGGCACGATACGAGCTCATAAGGGAACACGAGATAAGTGGGGAGCTGTGATCCGTTCCTTCTCCAATCGCGCGGATGCCGAGGATCCCTGTATCAAGTCGATGGCTCTCTCCCAGGATGGGGCTTATCTGCTTACGTCAGCGAAAAATTCCATATCTCTGTGGAACCCGGAAACTGGACAACTTCTCATTCCTTTCGAGACTACGGATCCTCGCCCCCTCCTTGCCATATCTCCCGACAGCAAATTGTTTGCTGTGGCAACTGAAAACTACGGAACCGATATAATCGGCCTCCCAAAGGGAGATGTGGTCTTCGGTGCATTGGCAGTGATGGGGTATTATCGCGCGGTCATATCGTTGTCGTTCTCACCCGATTCAAAAACTCTGTGGATCGGTTGTTATGATGGTGCCATCAGCGCGCGGAATGTAGAGGACGGCTCGGAAGCTTTCTCTACGTCACTATGGGATCTTGGCCCCGAGTATGGTTATCTCGGCTCTATGGCGATGTCCAGGGATACAACGCGTTTGGCTTTTGTGCCATACAATCATCCTTTACGTGTTTACGAGCGCACAGGTGATGGCATGGCATGGAGCATGAAACATGAGCTCAGCTCGTATAACTCTGATATGGGTGATCTCGCGTTGTCTGATGATGGTCGCACGCTGGTCACTGGGGGAGCTTCAGGGCGGCTTCATATTTGGGATGTCGAATCTGGTACCCTAAGAAGCCAATCAGACGCTACCGCCAAGCATGCCGGTACCGTATCATGCGTGGCAGTCTCTGCTGGTCTTGACCCATTCATTGCGTCAGGCGGACTGTCGGACATGACACTCCGCCTAGCGGATGGAAGATCTGGCACCCTCCTCGGGAACCCAGTGACTGGACTGGAATACCTCGTCGAGCTCCTATTCTCCCCGGATGGGGAACAAATCATAGCTGGAGCTGACGATGGCACCATTTACGTCATGGATAGAGAGACTATTGGTCTGGCCAGTCCACAACAACCCCAGGGAGCGTCGCTGCTCAAAGTCGAAGTCTCGCCTGACGGAAAGTCACTATACGCAGCCTCGACTGATACTTCTATTATGTGTTTCAACATGCATGACGGAACCTTAGCCTTCACTCTAGAAGGACACAGCAGCACTGTCCGGAATTTTGCGATATCACCAGATGGGAAGTTACTGGCATCGTCCTCATACGATAGAACAATTCGCATTTGGGACACGCGCACACGAACTCTAGTGAAAGACGCTTTGACCGCTAAAGCTATTGACGTCGTCGCCTTCGATGACAAAGGAGAGAGATTTCTGTCGTGTTCCGAGGCCGAGACTATCATCGTTCGGGATACAATGAAGTGGGAAATTATCGTGGAGCTCAAAGGCCATCACAACGAGGTGACTTCAGCACGATTTTTTGATGACGGGAAACGCATCATCTCAGGGTCGAGTGATGGGACTATCCGCATTTGGGACGCCACCAGCGGCGAACCAATCGGCGTACCTTGCACATTACACGACGTCGGTGTGTTTCGAGTGTCGCTCTCGCCGAATGGGGAACTGGTTGCATCTTCCTCTATCGACGGCACCATCTGGCTGTGGAACTTGAAGGATTTCCTCGCTCAAAAATCACCATATCCATACGGCTCTATCAAGCATGGTACTAGTCTTGTCAATTCTCTCGCTTTCACAGTCGACGGTCAAAAATTGCTTTCAACAAGTGAAGACCATACTGTTCGCTTATGGGACGTCAGCACCAAGGAGATGATTCTAGTAGGACATCCTTGGGAAGGGCACAGTTCAGGTGTCAATCGCGCGTTCCTCTATAACAACGAGACGCAGATCGTTAGTGTTGCAGACGACGGGGTCATTCGTGTTTGGGACGTGGAGTCCGACGACAGTAAGACAGGATCACAAGCCGAACTCGAGAGATCTTTCCCCCGAATTAACGATGAGGGCTGGGTCTATTCAGACGGAGCGGACGGCGAGGAGCCGAAGCTACTTTTTTGGCTTCCACCTCATTACCGCCCGACTTTCGTCTGGGGTCGTTGCAAGAGATTGATCGGCGCAGAGGCTACGGAGCTTGACTTCAGTCGCTTCAAGTATGGAGACCAATGGACAGAGTGTCGGACAGATGCCGTGGCGTAGCGCACTGACTGGTTGCCGTTGTGAATCTTGTACCAAAATGTACCAAATTGAAGGCGGTGTGAACGGCTGTACGGTGGAACCGTCGAGGATAACTGGTGTATATATTCTGATGCCTTGATGTATGAAGCGTCCACGTCGAGATGGACATCTGGATATCAGATGAGAGCTATAATAGCATGTACAATAGTGAGAGGCTGTCAAGGGTGGTAAATTAATTCGGGACCAAAGATGGCTTCGGAAATGCGCCTTCCGAGAGCCAAGATCCTTCCAAAAAACATGCCAAAAATAAATCATCGGGACCTTCTGCTGTAGCCTTTTCTGCATCGGAGCCGGTGATCTAGCGTCTCCAGATACTAATCTCTCCCATCAGGGCAATTTTACAAACGTACAATTACTACAAATGGATTTCCAGCTTAGCGGTGGCTAGGGCTGTGGCGGTGCTCCCAGTGCCTGTGCTAGTCGTACGTTCCTTGAACGTTTGAACCCTTGCTGTGCTAACTTCTCATATATAACTACCAGGAGGGCCTAACGATTCAGAACCTGCTATCCTGATCTTCAAATACTCAGCTCCGAAAACGACAGAGTCATGGTATGTTGTATGAAACACGTCTGCCTTTCAGGCTCCCGCCTCGGATAACGATTGCTGATGGTATTTGTTCTGACTTCCTGAACTCGCAGACTTACAGCCTGAAAGATATCCGGAAAACTATTGCTAGCTGGATTGCTCCAGAGGCCACTCTTCCAGTCGTAACTTATCAACAGGTTTGCCACGCATTGACTCGGCCTTCGATGCTGTTCCTAGCAAATCGGATTGTAATATATCTTTCTAGGTCGATGCGCTACCTCCCTATGCGCCATCTCCAAGATTGAATCAGGTTCTAAATCCAGGTTCGGCACTGACGTTATCCTATTGAGTCCCGCTGAGCAATTTCTTATGGAAACGATTAGCGTTCATGTTCGGAACTTCGGAACATTTTGGGTCTCCGACCATTAGCCGTGTGCGGCATCGTCGGCATGTCACGCGCGCTGCCTCTTTTGACTCACGACCCCCAGAGACCCATAAAATATACATAATTATGTTTATCTCCGTGGGTACCCCACATGGATGGGAAGGGGGGCGAAGTTTATATGTATCGTCAACTACGTGCTTTGTTACTTGAGGCAATATAGAGAATCTTGATATCATATTATGTGCCCCTGTCAACCAAAACTACCCATTTCGCCCTCCTCAGGGAATTCGGTTCATGAGTTAACCTCCGACCCTCGACTTAAAGTTGACCACTAAGACGGTATTTCAAAGCTCTTTTCTCTATCCGGTTAATTTAAAACTACTTCCTAAACATAGTTTTCCTGAACTTCAAGGCTTCAATCCTTATTTCGGTGTCTTAGAGTTTCAGAGCATATGCGGCGTGATTTGTAGTGTGGAATACATGTCAGAGACACCTCGACTGCACAGTGTACATAGTCATCAGTTGTCTTCTGAAAAAATTAGACCTACTAATTGTACTTTTGAGCGCTCTGGAGTACTAAAAAGTACTCAAAAGTCCAATTAGTAGGTCTAATTTTTTCAGAAGGTGTGTCCTCAATAAATTTGAATCACTTTATCAAAATTATTTCGAAGATTGCGCGCAACGACTAGCAGAGAATCTGAGATCCAGCATTCCCAGAGAACTTCGCTCTTTCAGCGTCATTCTATTGCATCCAAAGTTCACATATTTGTCAGCCGCATTGAGTCTACATCTAACTTATTCTTTTCAACCTATTTCAATCCCTATTACATTCATCTGTTCCATTCTCGCACAACACCCGGACCGATTGGCTAATTCCGAAGTCGAGTTAGTAGCTCTGGATATACATGTGAACCGGTGTTATATTCAATGCCTGTATGACCATTTGATAGAAGACCATAATTGTAACACTATAGACGTGCAAGAGAAAGAGCAAGTGGTCGAGGGGAAGGCAGAGAATTCAACTAAACAACATCCTGAGTCCGAAACTTAATCCGGATTGCCAAATGCCGAGAGCTATGCCGAGCGCATGACGCGAGAGGCTACGTGAGAAAGTAAAGGCTACGTGGGAAACCAGAGGCTACGTGGGAATTCGGAGGTCCCTTAGACCCTTTGAATTTCGAGCCCACCAGCTCATAGTGGGGGCTTCGCCCCCAATTAATATGTTAAGTATATACCGAGTGACTTTCCATAACAACTGTGACACACTTAACCCCATACCTCGTCATCGTCACGTCACTGTCACCTCGCGTGAACTGTTTGTCCTCAATAGCCTTCGTCCTCGGTGTTCTCAGGTACAAGAAAACACATATCCGCATCCGCAAAAAGGCAGTCTATGCGATGACACAGGCTGTCGTCGGCCGTTCATAAGCAAGTATGAACGCACAAAGAAAAGGAAAGAAAACTAATTCGCATCCCCACATCTCCAATATCCGCGTCCTCAGGCTCTCCTGGGTGATAATTAGTCAAAAGGGCACAATATTAGCGAAACAGGTGCATTACATAGTTTGGGCAGTGCTATCAGCGTGATTGGGTCGTGGCCGAACGTCCTGCGAAAGCTCTGCACGTAGAACTCGGCGATCTCGGCATGCACCCCAGCCAATGTCTGGTCTCGACCGTTGTGTATTGGCCTCTGTAACGCGGCGGGAGCTCCCGGCCAGACCCGGATTATTCGGCGCATGCTCTCCAAAATGGCACAGATCGTCGAGATCGGCGCCGAAGGATTCGCTAACGACGGAGTCGTCTCGCTTGGCCGACGAGTAAACCCGAAGGGTGTGGCCTCCTTCAGGGCATCCCAAAGATTCGCAAAAGACTCGACACGATGTGCTTCGCTAAGATCAGTCGTGAGATTCCGATCGAGAGCCTGGAATTCAAAATGAAAGCCGATGTGACTCAGCTCCCCGAAGATTTGCTGGCGAATAATAAGATCGGCTTTCTCATCAGCAGAGAATACTTTGAGCCCAAGCCACAACACTCGACTGCCCTCCGCGGCACTCATAACATCCGGTGTGATTGTACTAAACAGGGCTTGCGAGCGATGCCGTTGAGCCAGTCGCTCGGCCGACTTGGCCTGTTTGCTGGATTTTACTGGGCTTCCATCGTTCAACCGGCGACGGTTCTGATTTGGATCCAAAGGTCCCCTGTCCTGCGTGTGACTTAAGAAGTCTTTCCACATGCGAGATGTCAGAGCCGAGACTGTATTGTGACGAAGTCGCCGCAGCCAGTTTTCTCGAATAGTCAGCCAGTTGATTAGGTACCTGTGCTGTTTGTCGCGAGCGATTGTCGTAAACCACGATGGATGGGGGACAAGGTACAGATATTTTGGAGGGGGGTTTACGCTAGCATCCGAGGCGCGCGATTCGTGCAGGATTGTAGACCAGGGATCGATGAGCGAAGAAGGGATGACATGATCGTGCTGAATCGGGGGCGATCTCTGTTTTCGCTTGTCAACGCCCAAGGACTGATGCTCCTCCCGCACAGTCCTCTTCCGATCGCATCGATTGGCTGCCCCTGATCTCTTGGGTCCTACCCAGGCTTCGTGGTAGATAGCTTCGCGAGTGGTTCGAGTTTGGAGGGATCCGTGTCGAATAGTGCGGGATAGTGGGCTCCAATTACGAGTGATCATGAGGGGATGGATAGAAACTGTTTCGATCTGGGAGCGTCCAGCCAGTTGCGACATAGGTCGGATATACCAGACGGGAACGCGGCTCTGGTAGAGGAGTAGGAGATCTCGTTCATTATCGACGAAAGTGCCGATAGTGCGTAAGGTATTCCGTCGCAGCTTAGAAGTATCACCAGTTCGTTCTGAGTATGAGTAACCTCCGGTTCCGAAGAGGCGCATGTACGATCGCAGGGCGTAGAGCTCAAGCCAGCAGCGTTGGCAATCCGCGAGTGTGCGTCGAGCGTCGCTCAGGGTCATGAAGAGGATTTGGAGTCGTTCGAGGGTCTGCAGCATCAGATTTCGCACCTGTCGGGCGTTGATAGCGATGGTTTGGAGTGATGAGTCGGCCGACCATGACAGGATCTCATGGTCCATTTCACTGGATAGATCGTACACGATCTGCCGTAAGCCAGCGGTGAACGATTCGTAGGGTTGGCCTGTGGCAACGTCTCCGTCGGTATTATCGTTCCCAACAATTTGGAATTCTTCTACAGGCAGGGTTTGAAAGAGAAGTCGGGGATGTACGACACCAGGGAAAGAGTGATCGGCGGTCGGTATGAGAGCCAGATGGGGGAGTTGGCGGTCGTAGGGTTGAGGATAGTGACAGAAGTCGGACAGACCATACGATCCGTGTTGATCAACGCTGAGCTCGCCATAGATGGGAGGTGGTTTGGGGACGTAGTCGACATTTGGAGAAGATATCCACAGATTCGAAGTCCACGCAGCGGCGGCAGTGCAGTGAAGGGGGCTCGACTGCAAGGAGCTGTGAGGAACGATGAGCGGTCAGGAAGCTGGAGGAAATTTTCCAAAGCGCACCTCGCTGACCGAACCAGTACGAAGCGAGATCGGAAATCTATGTCTGTGGCATCATTGGCGTCTGCCCCAATGCTCCGATGAGGGAAGTAATCGCAATGGCTGGGTTGCATGCGTGGGGGTGGTGTGACCGAACTGGCATGGACATGAGAGTCATCGAAAGATCAGTAAGGCTGACATGAGTTACAGTAAATCGTTCTCACCGACTGCGCCGCCGTAGCCAACGCTTTTGGAATACCAATACGTTTGGGTGGGATTCGTGAGATGGATCGATGATCAGTTGAGCCGTGTTCGTGTCGCTCGTGAGGTCGTGAGAGGATAGGAATGGTCACCTCGCCGTTGGTTTAGGGGTTTCGGCGATCTCTACAGGCTACGTATTATCGGAGTGATGCGTGGGATTCCGGCTCCCTGTTGAAGCCCTTCGAGCTTTTAATTTGCTTCCGTTTCGGCGAAGTCTTGGTAACCATGGCGTCTGGGTCTGGCGAGCTTGAACTTTCGCTCGCATCCATCGTTGAGTGGAAGGAGTGGAAATGTGGGGTCTCGTGCGGGAGATATTCGAGCTTCGAGCTTCACCCCGCGCTCAATACATTATCATTAAGCCCATACATAAATGCACATATACATGGTACATTATCTGTCAATATCTGTCAAATGAGCCGTCGGACTTGAACTACAAGACATGTCAACGTTGTGATCTCGGTGAGACTCCGGTAGTGAGCTTCTGGTCAAGTCGAGTACCGCGATATGCTATTCATCGAAAAAATTACTGGGGTTCCAGCAAGCTCCTGAGCCTGATTAACTCGTCATGTCTCGCGGCAAGGAGTTGAGGTGGAAGCACACTAATATTCGGCGTCAGATGGATACGGTATGGAGTGCCAAGGCAGAACAAACTGTTATATCGGTACATCCCCAAGACATGTCGGACGGACCACTCACGGTAATGGGTTCGATGTTGTACGGCGTGCCTATTTCCCGGTGATAATATAACACTGCTCGTGTATAAGTGGAGAGGATCGTTGGCGATAGCTTCAGGTCCCAGTCGAGTAGATAAAGAAAATGTATTTCGAGGTCCCTCAAAGCGGCGCATGATAATCCACCAACCTGATTGATAGGTCACGGTCAGGAATGGCTGAGAATGGCTGAGAACATCACGGAAGGATCAACGTACCTTGGCCAATCTCGCGTGCGAATAGGTTGTGTCAGAAAAGAATTTTGTAGCGAGGCTTATACCCGTGATTATAAGTCGATGGGCATTGCGTGGGGTGATTTGGAGGTGTCCCATGCCCTGGGTGCCTATGCGGTGGATGATTAGGTCGAAGTACGCGAGGATGGCGACGAAAGTGACATTTGGTGTATTTGGGCAGTATTGTACAATACGTTGTAGGTAGTCGGTGATGGACACGGGGATGGGATGATGGGATTCAAAGGCCAGGACACAAGTTTCCATTTTCCTCGCGGTGTATGTTGTAGGTCGACGAGGGAAGACCTTGGCAGCAATACGAGATTCCCTGTTCGCCGTCTTCGGTTCTTGGCGTGCGTGTTCACCGCAGGGGACAATGTTTACTCGCCTTAAACTGTGGCTGCCTGCTACTTCCTCTAAAAGGTGAGCTATCAAACACACAAGTGCGTGGGTTGGGACCCGGGATAATAATGTGAGGACGAAATGCTTGACGGCCGCCGAATTGCCATAGGGAAAGAGGCTCGTCAAGGCATTAGCCTTTCGATCATCACCTGGGTTTGGTGGTAGGCCAGTAAGAGGTGGATAAGCAGGAATACAGTGTTCTAACACGAACATGACCATGCAATCGTGCACGGTTAAGGTGCTCCGGTTGAAGGTTGACTTGCCGGTAGAAGGTTGACTTGCCACGTGGGAACTTCTATTCACTGTGTATCCTTCGCTCGATTTAGCTTTGGATTCGTATGGGCTGCGTTGCAATAGATACAGTTGCAAACCAGGTTCACGTTCGGTATATGGTCGACGCAGCATATCATATTTATTCGGATTTGGAACGGTAACTTTGTGAACTACGAACTACGAACTAAACTACGAAGTAAAGTTTGAAAGACGTGCTGACACAGACTAATTCGCAATAGCTCCTTCACACGCGCTGTTATACAGTGTCATAACAAACTCGCCCGGGAGTCGCAAGATCGTCACAATCGCCTCAGGCCAAGTGTCGGGATCTGCGGAACTCAAAGAGTCGTAGAGATCATTGAGCGTTGCCCAATTACGAGGGAGACGCGCGTCCCAACCAACTCTGAGAAGAGCGTCGGTGAAGGCTGGAGTGAAGAGGAATCGTCGGGGAACGGGGTTCGCGATGGGTGATGCCGAAGGACCGGCGTTAGCCAATCTGGGACGCGGCGTGCTCCCTCCGGGTGCAATTCCCATAAAAGGCGTTCGGCCTCCTCGGTCTCGGCTTGCGGCATCCGGAGATGGGGTGTAGACAGGAGGCGGAGGACGAGCCTGCCTAGTTGGCGTAGAGGGAGTAGAGGTAGAAGGAAGTGCATCGCGAATAAGATCCCATTGTTCGAGAGGATGAGTGGTGGGTCTGAGCGGTTCGACATCGCGAGGATCTTGATGGGCATTGGAGCTGGGGGTAAGCTGCTTGCGACGTCGATCATAGCCTTTCTGCCAAGGTACGCAGACCTGGTCTACGAGACCAGCAAGAATATCCTGCCAGCCTCGAAGAGCTTCTTCGTCATGAAAAACAGTGTCGCCGGTCCAGAGCTAGTACCCGTCAGAACGAATAGAACTGTTGGAATCGGATGCCCACTTACAGACAATTTCGAAACGAGTTCTCGGCGAGTCCACTTTTGCGTTGGCCTCAGTTCACCATGCATCACAACGCACAAGGTCATCGAGCCAGTAATCCTTTCGAGGGCCGCAAGCTAGTAAGCGGGATGAATCAGTTAGCGTCTTCGGGTGTATCTATCGAACGAATCACACGTACAGAGTCGAAGGCCAGCTGGGTCAACTCGGCGCCGGCGCGACTCCGGATGGGAGCCTCTGAGATATAGCAGAGAGGGAAGGAGCTATTGTCGGCGTGGGATTCTGTCAGCGAGGAACCATGAACGTTCGCTGCTCGGTGCATGGCACAATGTTGTGTGTTGAGGGTGTATCTAGCGTAGCTGGTGAGCGCAATTTGAAGAAATGTGCTGATGGAGTCGTAGTCGTAGAGTTTGCGGCCCTGCAGCCAAGGGGGGCCGGTGAGCAGGGCGGGAGGTCGATTGCGTGTAATGTCCGGGGCATGGTGCGCGGCGAGCCCATAATCTGAGGGAAACGTCGGACGGGTGAAGGTGGATGAAATCGCGATTTCCATTGGGGTGAGGGAGCGAGCGAGTGCTGACGATATGAGGCCAAAGATGATGGGGGAACGCAGCAAGGGAGAGACCATTTGAGGGGAGACGGGGTATTTATGATATGGTCCGCCTGGATAATCGTGTGATCCTTATCGGACATTTCACGTTAGCTCGTGGATTCAATTGGATCAATGAGGTATCCGTAGGTATGTCCGCCGGTCGTTCGATCCGCCATGCCCTAGACTGGACTACCGACCCAAAGATTCATCCGGTGATAGGTAAGCCAACACGAGTCAATTCTTTAAAAAGACAAATCTAGCGAGGCGGTGACCTGAGTTTTGTCAAGCTAGAGTTACGACTATACTATGTACTACTGAGGGAAAAACTCGCATCATCGAGGCTATCTTCTTCCGGCGCAGAAGAAGCAGAAAAGGATAACTCAGGCGTTCGCAACGGGGCGTGACAGGGCTCGTGCGCATATATATGGAAGCGAGACATAATCCTGTCGCAGTGCTCACACCGATCAATGATATACATTAAATCGTGAGCAGAGACCCCTGTTCCGTCGATGAGGCGGAGAAGCAGTTCATGCGTGTTAGGAAGAATGGGAACGTTGCGCATAGGACTGAAGGCCAAACGAAGAGAAGCGGGCGGATCCCAGAATCGCAAGTGATCACCAAACTGGCCCGAGCGAGGACGACCTGGAATTTTCATAATAATTAATCAGTTCACGAGGTTATTATGCAGAGCTGAGCGGAAATCGACTCACGATACTCAGTGACCGAGAGCATGGGCTTGTTTCGGATGGCTAAGATGGAGGCCCCGGGTGGCACAGATAGCTCGTAGCGAGCATGGGCGTAAAATCCAGGCGAGTTCGTTTCGAGTAAGTCACGGTGTGCTTCAGTGTAGAAGCCTACATTTCAGTCAGCTGGCTGCGATAGACGTTATACCCATGTAGCATACCTGGCTGAATGCTCTGAGCGGTTGGATAAATGGCCAACGGGTGAAGTTCGACCCCAAAATAATCGTCGAAGTAAACTATCGGAAAAGGTCATCGTGAGTATGGTCCTTACGCAATCGGCGGCATGAAAAGACTTACAGATAGCACCGCAGGTTTTGCTGGCGCAGGTTGCACGAATTTTCGAGCGGCCGGGGTCTTCGGGGTCGAGGATTTGGTCGATAGTGTAGCTGAACTGGGTCGGCGCAGGGTTGGGATGGCGACTGGCACAAGGGCATTGCGGAGGGAGTATGACATGGTGGCGAGAGTAATAGTCGAGTTTGGGGGGGATTACACGTCTTCGATTTTCATCGATAGGCCTGAGGATGGAAAAATAAAAGGCAATCGAATTTAATGAGACTCAACTTCAGAAAAGAGCACTGTCGAAACCTTACCAAGACCATTTGACTGCTCCAGTTGCCGTCCAGGATAGAATGACACCAGCGTGTGCGATCGCGGCTCGCGCATACTGATAGAGAGCCAATGGGTCCGCCATTCGAAAAACGAGGCTTGGGTACTATCGGGCACGCACGGAGGAAGAAGTGTTCAAGTTGGAGCTTTGAGTAGGAGGTATTTGAAGCCTTTTGAGCAGGCTGGACAGAGCGTTATTGCGGGCCAGAATAAATGAAATCCTATTCGATTTACCACCACCACCATAAAGCCAGTCATTCTCGAGGAATTCGAATATCCTCCTTCAAAGTCGCCGTGCCTGATGCCGATGCAGACCCTCAGTCCCTGAGACCCACTTCGTCGGCCGAAGCGGGCAGACAACGTGTTGCCACGGACCACGGATGTATCGGTGTTATGGTTTACGAAATCTTGCGCCAAGCGCCTGAGGCGCCACAGTTGTCGCGTATCAAATGCATCCCTGAAATTAATTAATCTGTCAGCATCCTCAAATAGCCGAGATAACAACCGGTACCTTTGGTACCTTGCCTATTACAGAAACAAGGGGTGATGAGGGCGACGATGGTGAAGCTAGCTAAGTATGGGGAGGACTTCAATTACTGACAGCTGGACGTGCTATATCAGATGAAATTCGCGACATCGATACTTGCCGGTGTAGTCTCTCTCTCGCCTGAGGGCCCGGAAGCAAAAGAAGCCTGTGATGATAGCTCCCATATCGGGAAGCGCAGCGGGTCATGTGTCCTCCGGCATCAATTATCGCGACGCCGAACGCTTTGCAACCCTGGATTCGAAGGCTTAATTCTGGATCTGGATTTACGGAACTGTCCCATTTGGAAGGTTCCAGAACTGAATCACTCACCGAGAAGCGGGATTGCTTCCGAGCTAAGCTTAATTTCCTTGGGTTTAAGCGACCCTGAACGATCTCACGTTCTGATTGGGTCACTTGCGAGAAGGCCAGAGGCGCCAGATCACAAGAACTAACCGGGTCGGGTCGGGCGACGTGTTCGGCTCAGGCACGATGGCGTCGGAGTTTCCTCTTTGGCTAGGCGACGGTGGAGTATCGTCGTTCGCTAGCACGCACCCTCTACCAACCACGTCGTCAATTTTTACTGTCATTCCTCCACGTCGTAGCCAATCTCAACCTCACTCACCTGCGTTACTCAGTATACATGGATGTCCCCTCGAGAGTTTTCGTCTCTTCATCCGAAAATTGGAGAGCTTTGGGCGACCAGGCGATCATGCTTGCCTTCGGCATATTGACCATCCTCTGGCTCATCAGCCTCAGTTTCTCCTGCTGTTCCCGCTTCGGTCTGTTGACTGCGTTGCGCATGCATGCGCATACCCAAGACCCAGTCATCAGTAGGCGTTTCACGGGCTTTCTATCGATTATCTTCCTCCTCGCGACCATCGACTGCGTCACAGTGATACTCTCCATCTTTTTCAACATCAACCCGATTGCCCTTGACTGGATCTCTCTAGTCTCCGGCTTCACCACGCTCGCCATTCAATTTCTGACCGCCACTCACCACAACTACCGGCTTTACATCGTCTTCGAGCGCGAGCTACGTTCAGTCGCAGTCCCATCGGTGCTGAGCGTGGCCAGTTTGGGGTGTGGAATCTTCGTCACGAAGGAGCTCGGACGGATGCTCCCCTCCGATCCTTCTCATGTATCGCTGGTCGTTGCATTCTTCTGTCTCTTTGGCGCTCACAGCGCTGGGACAGCGATATGCACGGCCATACGCCTCTTAGGTCAAGACGCACGCTTGCTGCGAATTATTCAGGCCCGCGTTCACCACGGTAGTCCATCTCCTTCCCCTCCTTCCCCAACCTCGATCCACACGACCCTGCAGCGTAGCCGCAGCGAGTACGCCCCGCTGGCACGAGTCTTACGCAACACCGGCGTCGCAAGCGGGCTGTACATGTGCAGTGTTGCAATCGCGTATTCCACCAAACATCCCGTCGCTATCCCCTTCGTCGCCCTCGCTCCCCACATCGCAGCCATTGCCTCTACACTCTCCTTCATCCAAATCGCGTTGCTCGTGACGCGTGATTCAGCCATCGAAAATGCCGTCATACTCTCTCTCGCACGTGCTCCCTCGCATCCTCCTCCGCCCCCTCCGGTTCCATCCGCTGCGAGCGCTTCCGACAATACTTCCGAAGTCGGCTTTGGCGCGAGCGGTGCCGACGAACAACAGAAGTGAGCCAGCCGGTCTCGACCACGAGCTCTCTAACGAGATCGTGCTCGACCAAAAGCGAGCTCCATTGATTTCGTATGAAGATTTAATATACCAGATACACGCTCCTTCCCTTCCCGGACTGTCCGCCTCTTCTTCCAAGTACCACCAAGTACCACGATAATATTGTTGCACCGCCATAGTTAGCTTCATTATAACTGTTCTTTTGTCTTCGTGACTTTCCAAAATGTGTCCGATTCGTACAGTAGCGAGATCAATGTCATATCGTCCCCTTTGTTCCATTGTGATCTGACGCGTAGGCTCACCATGAAAACACAAGAGATTGTCGAGCTAGTCGGAGTCAGCGCCGTTGTTTTTCTGCCATTAGCTTTTTGCCAGGAAAGGTAGTGACGTACCTTGTTCACGCCCGAAGCTTCATGGATCAACTCCGCGGAAAACAATTAATTGGGAAAACACGGCGGTTAATTTTGTGCGCCCACACATCGTTTATTGAGAAGTCAATGGAACTCTTCTTCCGCCGACGAGATACGCGAAAAAGAAAAGGGCCGACGGTGTCGTTTCGTTGGTGTTCTGCCGAAATATCCATTTAGTTGTTAGTCTGAGTGAATGTCTCGGCCGACCACGCACGCCTCATCGTAGATTTGCCGCCCTCATTCATCGAGATCCACACGTGTTGGTCCGGTCGCTGATTTCCGCAGAACGGTTTCCGTGACCGTAAAGTGTAACGCCTGATTATCCCATTTTCTATAAGCTGACTGGCGAATTTCATCGTTCACGCAACGCACCGTCACCACCGTCTCTGATCCTTCTCTCACTATCTCTTCGTATCTCTTCTCCTCACCACTATCTTCCAGATGGCAACCACTGCGACCCCAGTATTTCCGACGGATACTCGCGTGACGGGCGATATGTTAGCTGACTTTGTCGGCGAGCGTGTTCGCATCGTCGGAAAGGTCTCACAGGTGAGGAAGCATTTGGGGATTTAGTCTCAATCTAAACAGTGCCATGCAGATCGACACCCAGACGGCAAGTCTTCGCCTGGGAGACAACGAGCTCGTAGATCTGAAATTGAGCGAGGTATGCATTTCAGCGACGGGTTGCAGAAGCCGTTATTCACTGACCTCGTTGATCACAGGGAGTTGTAATCACGGACTCAATCATCGAGGTCGTTGGCATCCTCGAGGCGAGGAGAGTGTTGCGTGTGGACCGTCTTTTGAACATGGGCGAGGATGAAGGTTCGCTGTTTCTCTCTTCGTTCGGTGTTCAACATCGCTGAATCGTCTCATTTGGTATTATAGGCGTGATAGAGATCTCCGACAAGACAACCCGACTCATGCACAAACCTCAATTCGCCAATATGTTTGGGTCTATGTATGGCGATCACCCAGCTCGCTATGCCCGCGCCGTCCGCGCTGAAACCGACGAGGCCCGTTCCCAGTCCTAAGTAGAGTTTCCAGCCCGTCTTTCAAGTGCTTTTCGGATTTTTAGCTCTGTCGCTCAAGTCGCTCGTACGTAGAGTAGTAATATCGATAGGTAGATAACGTCAAGTACCCCCAAGAATTCAGATTTTGTTATACTCCTTCCAGTCGCTCAGTGGAAAATCGACCTGATTGGACTCCATACACGTTGTCACCGAACTGACACCTCGGCCGACTTCAACGGTCTCCCGAGTGTCTGCGTACCCTGCCCTCGGACGAATCGGCATTCTGACGAATCCCTGAGCCTTGAAACTGGATATCACTGGATATCACTTGTGATTCTGACAGGGGAAAAGGGAGCGAGAATCTATATCGAGAAGACGGCGCCGATGAATCTCTTCATTCGATATCACCAGGTTCTCCCTCGCGCGATCAGCCTGATTGCCGCGGACGTCTAGAATGCACGTTGTCTTGGAAGACCGAGAAAATCGGAGATACACTGCGTCTGCTTCTCCGATCCTGAATTTCATCCAGAAACATCCACAGGAATGACTGACGACGCGACAGGTTCTGTACCTGGAAATATTGAACGTGATCATGTGACTGACTAAAATTTCGCACGCTCACGTGTCACTCTCATCAAAACCTCCAAGTCGAAATCGGCCAGCCATCCTCGTCCACGTCGCTACACAACTTCCTCCCCATATTCCTCCACCACTGTCATTGTCCACTCGCCATCACATTCATGTCCGAGCCCCGTAACCCCGAGGGTAAAAATGGCCGCCTTCCGTGCCGTGAGTAACTTACAATATCTCCACAACTTTCCTTCGATGGTTGACCTTTACATTTATGTTTTAGCCCCGGAGGCAGAGATGCGAGCTAAAGTCGCGCTGCTGATGCAATTAGCTGAGATGACCGACAAGAAACTCGCAGCCAGAGTCATGGAAGACTACGATCCAGAGGAGTATTCCCTCAGGTGAGACTCACCCGAAACTCGATGACATTGAGCTAACATCCGGATCCCACCTTATCCTCCAGCGTCGGCAGCATGCGTCGCTATCGCGAGAAATGGGGTTACTACAAGGCGCGGTCGCAGGGACATACTGTTATGTCGATCAGGCCCTTCGTCAACGTCATTCACGAACGCTTCCCGACCCAGGGAGTTCGCAAGACCAAGGCCGTCCTTCGGCAGGAATATGGTGTCCGTCTTCAGAAAAAATTAGCTGCTATTTCTGCTATTTCTTGCTATTTTTCAGCTATTTAGCAGAAAAATAGCCAAAAAATAGGCTATTTATGCTATTTAGGCTATAAAACCTGGCCTAATTTTTTCTGAAGGTGTCAGCGCGTGAGTAAATCATCTAAAGCATTGTCTGTCGTGTCTCTAATCAGGTTCCTCTGCCATGATTCAGGAAGGTCATCGCGTCTCACAATCGACAATTCGAACCCGCCGCAGTCGCTCGTCGACGTAGACACGCGTACGAACGACACGGATACTTCACCGAAGCCGTCGGAGAATGTTGGGCCTTCGATCAACACGACAAGTGGGCTCGGTTCAAGCTGTATCTCCACGTCGGTCTCGACGTATACACCAGCCGTGTCCTTTGGTGTCATGTCTACCGCTCTAATCGCAATCCCCGCCTGATCTGCGGGTTCTACCTCGATGCGATCGAAGAACTTGGCTGTAAGTGACATCGAACTTCTGGCATTGGATGTCCCTCTCATTCCAGAAATACGATCGCGTAGATATGCCTTGCCTCACCCAGAGTGACCGCGGAAGCGAGAACCACGGCATTGCCAACGCTCAGACGGAGTTGCGTCACCTCTTGGAGCCTGAGCTTGGTCGAACTCTTCAGCACCGGTGGCGAGGCAAGAATCGCAACATCAAACCGGAAGTCTTCTGGAGCATCCTGCGTCGCGGATGGGCCCCAGGTTTTGAGAACGTGTTGCAGATGGGCTTGAGCGCAGGATTCTACGACCCGACGCGCGCTTGGGAAAGGTACGTTCGCGATTTCGTCGGAAATCCATCCACTTCTGATCTTGAACTTTGATATATCAGAAGTCTCTTCTACTATGTCTTCGTCCCGTGGTTGCAGAAGGAACTCGATGCGTTCATTCTCGTCCATAATCACACGAAGCGCCGCGCCGACAAGCATGTCACTCGCTCCCGAGATGAACCCGAGTTTATCTTCAGTCGCCCTCAAGACTACGATGTTCCCAACTGGCACGTACGTTGACTTGAGCACCATTCCCTCGCATCTTTCCTGACTGACGATGATCTTCGTTTTGCAGGTTCCCATCGCTCCCGAAGACCTGGTCGACGCCCGCGAACACTATGCCCCCCCTGATCACCAAATCTTCGACTTAATCCAACCCGAATTCCACGCCCTTCTCGACGAATGTTACGAGGAATTACAACGTCCTGAGATCAACATTCGAACCTGTTGGCACGTCTATGCTGACATGGAAAAGGCTCTCCTCGCTCGCGCTGAAGGTGACGCGACTGTCTGGCTCGCTCGCCTGGAGATTCGTCTCAGCAACTGGTTCGCCGAGTTGGACGAAGAGGCTCAGCTTGATCTCATGGACGCTGAGGAGATCCGTGGTGATCATATTCAACAGCCTAGGGTTACCCTCGACAGCGCCCATCATCCCAGGAGGAGCGAATCTGACGATTCCTACCGCCCTAGCACCACCGACGAATCTGACGAATCCACCGCCCTCGTCCTCGCTCAGCCCAACATTGGTGTTCGGTTCTCCGCCATCAGTGAGGCCGACTCATTGGCTGGTTTGCGCTCGGGTTACAATCCTAGCTCGTCCGTCAACATTCAGCGCGACGATACTAGCTGGGAACCTAGTTCTTCTGGCGATGATTCCGCGAGCTATATCGCAAGTCATATCGCTCCCGCCTTTCGTAACCTTCGTTTAACCTAGACGATGTCTTTTCGCCGCCTTTCACTCCTCTCAAATGACTCTAGATCTTCCTACAGCCACTGTCCTTTCGTGATCCAATTGACCCCCCATTCCTTTTCGTCGCCGCTGCCTTATTTGCCCCTTATTTGCTTTGCTTTTTTGGCGTTGCTTCTTCTTACTTGTGGCTTATTTGGAACCGCCATCTTGGAGAATATTCGTCATTAACTGTCTTGCGAAATTCCCAGAGCCGCCGTGCTTTCCAGATACACGTGTACCCTTACTCTTTTCTCGCTTCCTCATTTAAGTCGCTTCTCACCGAGCAAATACCCTCCTTTTCATCCTTCTTTCATTCTTTCGGTCTTTCTTTCTTTCCATCCTTCTCTTTCTTCCGGTCTCGAGATCCCCTTGTCTTGTCCTGTCCCATTTCATCTTGTCCGCTGCTTGTCCTGTCCCATTTCATCTTGTCCGCTGCCCCCCCTCCCTCCCTCCCTACGAATAACCTGAAACGTCGCAATCTCCCTTCACCCTCGCTTCTGCCGTTAGGGGCTGGTCCCTTTCCCCGCTGTCGCTTATATCCTTAGTTAGTTAGTCGTGCCAGTTAGTTGACGTTTGAAAAAGAAAACCCTCACACCCGAAATAAACGTACCGCCAGCCCTGGCCGCCTACACGCTATTCGTAATCTAGAGTTAAAACCGTAACGTAAATTAGTAGAGTTTGAAAGTCCGGTTGCGACTGGACTTTTTCACATTTTGCCCATGACTGGAAACTGCCGGTCCGGTTGCCTGTCAAAATTTTGCATGACTGGCAACTGCAACCGGTTGCAGGGTCCAGCAACCACTCACAAAAAGACCAGTTGCCTGACCAGTCATGGCCAGCAACTGAGGTCACAACTGGTGTAAACCAGTATTTTAATCAATTATATATTGTTTTTGAGTCTTATTAGTGGCAATATAGTGTCTATTATCACATAGGAACACTATATTGTACCATATTTGA